>PVJH01019625.1:0-42268 GCA_004026705.1 Nesogale talazaci
ACACCAGCCATCTGCTGCTGCAGTAAAACACAGAGTGGTGAGAAGTACGCCGACCCTTTCAAACTTGGCTGGAGAGACTTGAAAGGTCTGTATGAGGACATTCGAAAGGTAAGCTCTGGATGAGGCTATCCCGTCAGGTGGCCTCTTAGAATTTGGGGAAGCCCATGCAAATGCTCAGAAAAGCTGGATGTCCTTCCACATGTGTGTCCATCTGGTTTTAATGTTTCTCGAGCATCAGCTGTATACACCCAGTGCTGGACAATGTCCAGCCATCCCCTCAGGCAGAAAGGGCTCTTGCAGGGTTGGGAAATGCTACAGTTGCAGATGCTACTGGTGGTACATGATTGGGAAACAAGTTTCCTCACCCGTCCTCTCACTTCCGGCCCCTCCTCCAAGCTTGCTGAACCATGAAGCCTCCCACAAGTCTGCCCTTGATCCCCAAACTTCACGTGGATTCCAGAGTGCTGCGCTCACGTTTGCACCTCCTTGTCAGCGCTGATTTCGCCCCCTCTTTAAGCCCTCACCCCACCAACTGGCGACATCACCTCCCGTTTGGGAAACTAACAAGTGCGTAAGTTAGTGAAGGCAAGGTCAGGGTTCCAGGGCTCACCCCTGGGCTTCTCTCAGGGGGAGAGGGTCCAACCCCACAGCTGACCAAATCTGCTCCCGTGAGGCAGAGGCCAGACACACTTCCGCCCTCCATCAGTCTGACCGCGGCAACCCTCCTGCGGCACTCTACCTCTCTGCTGGCTCCCATCCCTCACTGACGACGATGATGAGGCTTACGAGGGAAGTTGGCAGGCTGACCGGTCAGTGTCGGGGTCAGAAAGCAGACAGGTGTCCTCAGCAGCACCTCTTCTCAGCCCTGTGTCTTCAGGCCCCCCTCTGCATTGGCAAGTGTTGCAACCCTCAATTGGCACTGATAAATGCCCAGAGGACACCCCACTCTGCAAGTCAGCCTCCTGTCCAGACGCTCAACTTTCCTTGTTCTGTGTCTTGGGAAGCCTGCCTCTCTGGCTCAGGCTGCCGCCGCCCCCGCTTCTCTGGTAAAGGTCGGGGACTCGGCAGTGCTCTGCTCCGGGGCTCCCCGCTCTCGTTAGTCATGAGACTCCCTGCACGCTGCTGCTGTGGCTCCCCGGATGCCAGGTGGGCCAGCCAGCCGACCCTTCCCCTCCCACCCTCATTTCACGTCCCCAAAAGCCCTGGCTGGTGGCATCGTGGTTAGGCGTTGGGCTGCCAACCGGGTCAGCCACTCATTAGGAAGAGATGGGCCTTTCTGCTCCCGCGAAGACTTACAGTCTGAGAACCTTGGGCAGCTCCGCCCTGTGCCACTGGGGCACTGTGCGTCGGCTCCGTAAATGAGCGGTTTCACTGCCCAGCAAGCAGGCCCTCTTCGTCCTCCACTCCTGCGCCAACATGAGGGGCAGGTTTGTCTGCACCTTCCGCCTCCCCCTCAGTTTCTGAGCAAGGGCTCCAGGCCTTGTCTGCTGCCCCTCCTTGATCCGCCTTTTTGTGCCCCCCCACTCCACCCCAATGGAAAGTTCTCCAGGTCCTTTCCGATTACAAGGACTGCCCATATTCCCTGATCCCTGGGGTCTCTGGCTCGCCCTGCCTTCCTGTGCAGCTGCTCCTCTCACGGCTTTCTCCGAGGCTCTGGTCCTTTCCTCTTGCTAAGGGCCCCTATCCCCTCGGGGTGACATCCTGGACTGTTTGGACATGGCACACAGTGACCATTCTCTCCTCCTCGAATCTGCCCATGCTTACACTTTCCTGCTAGTTCTCTGGCCGCCCTCCGCTTGCCTCAGAGTGTCTCTTCCATCCCGCCGACAGCCAGCCTCTGTGACCGAACATGTGTTCCCAGAGGAGGGGGTGTCACAGGATTTGGGGTAGTTTTGGAAAGTGTGTTACCAGGTGTCCCTGGTGGGGGCGCCCACCCCCCTCACCTATCGGGTAGCAGCCAAGCACACCAGCCTTGTGCACCTCCCAGGAACTCCCTTCCACCCTGACCACTCGCGAAGGATAGCTCTCCGTCGAGCTGGCCCTGGCACACGACAGACACCCTGCGAGCAGGCGAGAACTGATGGTGTAGAAGGAGATTTTATCCAAGGCGCCCCGGACTAGCCACAAACCTCAGACCGGACACTGGGAGCCGGGAGGATGAGCCTTTGACACCTGTGGGAGGAGCACGGGTTCGAGGCAACTCGACTGGTCCTTCAGTCTTCTCCTGTAAGCCCATTGGGAGCCCTGGTGGTGAGGCTCGCCCCATCGAGAATTGGAAACCACCAAGCGCTTTACAGGAGGAAGATGAGACTCGCTCTTCCCCTGACGGTTGACATCCTCGGAGACCCATGGGGGTTGTTCCTCTCTGCCCCACGGGGTCCTTCTGAGCTGGGATCAACCCGAGGGCAGTGGTTTTGGCTACTTTGCCTTAAAGCCCAGATGCCAGAGTGCTTACTGGGCCGCTCCAAGGAACTCTAAGGACAAGTCGTTCAAGTTTAATCTACCTGAAATGATACTTCTCACCCATCATATTTTTTTTAATTGTTTTCCTTATGTGTTGAAGGTCCCCCTGAGAGCCTAGAAGGATTCAGGATTCCGGACTCCTCTCTCCCTCCCTGCCCCCACCCCCGGTTTCTCCTCTAACCCTTCTTGGTCAGCCTGGCCTCGTTTCCGTTGTCAAGAGTGAAAATCCCTACTGCCCTCCTCCTCTCGTTCCCAGACCGATGTCCCAGGTGCCTGCTTCTCCTGGGCCACACCTGTCACACCATATTGTGTTCTGTCGGTGGCAGTTACTGTTTGACTTCTCCCATCTGGACTCTGAGCTCCTAGGAAGCGAGGCGCTCTCTTGCTTATCTCTGTAACCGTACATTTATGCCAGCCTTTGGCCCCGCCACCGAGTCTTCACGAAAGAATGGCTGGCCCCTTGTGCCGGGTTTGCCTGCACCTGCCTAGGCGTCACCCTCGGGCCCTGCTCTTGACACCCTCTGTTCCAGGGACACGTTTCGTCCAGTCAAGCAAGCAGCATGCACCCGCCACCCTCCCATCTCCCGTAGGGTTCACCGTCCTCTCCACAGATCACAAGCCTCTCCCCACGAGGAAACACCCTCCTTCTCCAGCCCAGACGGACTGCTCCCTGCTCTGAACTCCTCTTATGTGTACTTCCTGTGCAAAACGCTCAGGGTGGCCCCGTGGCCTGCCTGTCCACCCACCCACCATCCTCACGTCAAGTCTGACTCCGCCACTCCTTGGAGGGTTTCTGAGACCAAATCTTTTGGGGAGCATTCAGCCTCGCCTTTCTCCCTAAGCACTGTATTCCTCCCTGACTGTTTGTCTCGCCAGCTTGATTGTAAGCGCACCCACAGGCAGGCCCACCATGTCTTCAATCGTTGCTCTGGGGACCATGGAACGTATTGCGATAGAGAAACGCTGGATTTAGTAACCTCCGTGGGTGCCCCTGTGCCTGCCACAATTCTGTTGTTTTCAGAAGCCATCGATGGAGTCAGCTCCCACTCCAGCACCATCCTCCCAATTGTGCTGTGTGCATCCATGGATGCAGCCATCGATCTATTGCTTTGAGGGTCTTTCTCTTGCCTAAGCTAATCTCGACTGTGCCTCCAACCCAGGCCGCCCCAACCCCGTCTCCTGCTTCCTTGGCTCCCCACGGGCACCGAACCTCACGCCTGCCCGTCTTCCTCTCCCCTCCACACTTCCGACCTGCTCCTTTGTGCAGTTCTCGCCGGCCCAGGCTCATGGTGTTCTTTTCCCCACCCTCCTGCAGCCGTGTTCTCCACGGAACTCACCTGGTGATGATGGCAGTTCCTGCTTCTCGTGTTTCTGTCACGCAGAGGACTGGCCCGCTCCTTGCCTGAAGCCCAAGCCCGCGGGGCAGTCAGGTCTGGAGCCATGCACAATTGGAATTACTCTTTACAACTGAGTGTTGGCTTTTCTCAATCAAGACAGTAGTGTATAATCAAGTCCAAGTTTGGAAGGGTGGCGTTCTTCCATCCTGTTGACTGTGTGTGCAGTCGGTGATGCCACGCTGACACAGGGAACCTTTCTTTCCAGGAACTGCTCACCTCTCCAGCCGAACTGAAGGAGATGTCCGAGTACTACTTTGATGGAAAAGGGAAAGCCTTTCGACCCGTTATCGTGGTGCTAATGGCCCGAGCCTGCAACAGCCATCACAACGACTCCCGGTGAGCTGTAGCCCCTCGTGCCTGGGTCACTGTCTTGTCCGGGAAGCCTTCCTCCCCAGGGAGAGCCCTTACCGCCTCCTTCAGTGCCCCTCTCCGGGGTAGGAGTTCACCTGGCTATTAGTGGAGTCTGCCCGTGATTCTGAATTGAGCCTGGGCAGCGTCCTTGTCTAGACTTTGTAAGGTCTAGAACACATTCCACAGAAAAGGAACACCTTAGAAGTTAGTTAATTTAATGGTTTTCTCTCATTAAGAAGGAGTAAAGATGGGCGGTGGGGGGTATAAAATACTACGCACATGGGGCATAATTGGTCTAAAGGTTGATTGCCGTTAAGGGAGGAGCTGCCATCATTGATCAAGCCCGCCCTGGACAGCCTGCCTCCCTGTGGCCTTCTGAAACAGGGGAGAGAAAACTCACTCTGAAAAGGGCCGTCAAGCATTGCTTCTCAGCTGGTGTTTTGTACACATGTAAATTTCCAAAATAGGAATACAAGTGCAACTGTTCCATATCAGAGGGCATCTTCAAATGAACAAGGGTCTGACCGTCCCCTCCTGGGACTGTTTTCAGTCCTCTCTTTGCACAGAGTCATTCCGTGTGGATGCTTCTGTCCTCTGCCCGGGAAATTTCCCCCCTTTGCTTCCGTTCGTGACCCTGTTGCTGCATCTTCGCCGTTATTTTAACGCTGCTTGACTCGGCTCGCCTGTGATGGACTCATCCACTTTCCTAGCCCCACAGTCTCATTTCCCTGTGACGTGCTATTTTCAGGATGGGCGAGCCATTTCTAAGGACTGGCTATCGGTGCGGTCAGTAGGAAGGAACGCCAGCCGCTTTTGAGCAGAGGCCCTCCTCACCACGGGGCCCCCAGTGTGCTGCCTTGGGCACCTCTCTTTGCAGGACTGGCAGCCAGGGAACCTGAGGCTTTACAAGGCCGCACAGCTGTTGGCAGCCAGCAGTGAAATCTCAGGCTGCTTTGTGTTTCTTTTTTTAAGCCACCACCAGCAGCATGTTGACTTCACCAGGAAGGCTGAGCAGCAGCGGAAATGCTCCCAGTGACTCAAACTGCAGCAGGCTTTCTCCGCCCCAGCACTGTGGGCACTTGTGGGCGGAGGGAGGACTTCTGTTATGAGCTCTGCCCTGTCCACTGTGTGGGCCTCTAGATGCCAATTGTACCCACCTCACCAAAGCAGTGACAGCCAGAACCGTCTCCCGGACCACAGACCACGGCTGCCTCCAGTTAACTGCGACTCAGAGCACCCCGTAGCGTAGGTGAGGACCAGCGCCTCAGGCTTCCTTGGCTCTCGGTCTTGATGGAAGCAGACGACTCCATCTTTCTCCACGAGAGCAACTGCGCTCTGGGTTAGCGGCCCAATCCTTGACCTGCTGTGCCACCCACCGGGAGGCTGTAAGAATGCTCCCACGGATTGCTAAATGCCCCCTGGAGACAGACCTTTCCCTCAGCTCTGGAGCGCTTGTGCATTTACTGATTTATCACCCGGTTCTCTCTCGGGTTAATCACAGCCATTACCCACAGGGATGACATGGGAACAAGAGCCCTTTGTCCTGCTCTCCCCTGGTACCTCCGTAGTACTGTTTTCCTCCCTCCGTTTCTCTTCTTGACACCGTCCCTGTGAACTGAGCAATGAGAGCACTGAAGGGGTCTTTAAGCACTGGCTGGCTCTAAGAAGTCAGCTCAGCACTGCCCTCTGCAGGGGTGTGGGAGCTCCCCTCCTTTCTACGCAGGAAGGGCTGCAGAGCGGGGCTTTGGGCAGGACCCTGTGCAGAAGGTCTGCTGTGGGTCGGGAGTAGCCATCGCAGCCTGCGTTGGGCTGGGCCAGTGCCCTAGCACTCAGACTCCCCGAGACCCAACTTGCTGACAATCCTGCTGCCTCGGGGCTCTTGTGAACTAGGCTGTGAATAGGCTAAACATCTAGCTGCTATTTCCCTGCTACTTAAAGCGAGATCATTTGGGTCATCTGTGAACTTAGATGTGGAGAAAGGATAATTCGCATGGTGCCAGTGGTTAAGGAGCAGGACCACACAGTCTCTCTCCATTTTTACCTGTTGCCATCGGGCATGGCCTTTAGCCTTGTGGCCCACGGGCCCTGTTCTACATTCCATACTGTACCAGCCCCTCTGGGGCGTACTGTTGGGCCGGTTGACATCGGGATCCCACCCAGCACCACTCCACCCGCGAGAGAACTGGCAGTCTGCATCCAGGACGGAAGACCTCAGGGAGCTCTTCTGCTCTGTCCTGCGGGTCCCTGGGAGCCAGAGTCAGCTTGCAGGCACTCAGTCATAGCAGTAACAACCTGATGATGGCTGTGTGACATTTACCTTCAGAAGTAGAGAGCACGAGACAGTCTTTTGTGTTTTTTCATTTATCCTTTTTTGCTTTCAGTTGACCATCAAGTGATTCCTGCTAGAAGTAGAATAGCTGAAGTCTGTAGGAAGTGCCTGTGGGCTAGGCTAAAGTCCTCTTGAACATTTCTTTTCAGAGTGTGTGCATTTGCTTTTTTTTCCCCCCTTGGGGAGAGGATTTGTAGTTCATCAAGCATTCTTCGATGGGTAAAGTGACCCTGAAAAGCTTAAGACCCTTCTTCATTTCCTCCTGTGACCCTAATAGCCACAGCAGCAGGGCGGGGTAAGGAGGAAGGCACACACAATAGATGATTCAGACCTGAACTGCCCAGAAATCACTATTGTACTGGATTCTGATTCACCACCCAAATCCTCTATCAACCAGGACTTGTCGCTCCCGCTGCTAGAAGGGCCAAGGGCCCCGGGGAGTGCCTCAGCTGCAAAGAATGCACGCTCCCACCTACGGCCCTGCCCCTTCGCCAGGTGAAGGAAAGCAAACACCCAGTCACCCCGGGCCAGGACTGGCAGCAGGCTGCATTTGAGAGCAAGCTCTCCCTCTGGCCAGCCCTGCTTCCCACCCCACCCCAACCTGGTGATCCAGAGAACTCAGCTTCCCGCAGATCGTAACAAAGCCCAAGCTAACTGGGGGTCCAGACACTTCATGCGAAGGCAGCGGTGCTCAGCCTGTGGATGGCGACCCATCTGAGAGTCGCACGACACACAGTTCTGATGGCCTTAGGAACCGAGACACTGCTCCTCTGTCCATCTCCAGGCGGGTCCACCCACATGCAGATATGCCCACACAGGAGTACCCTGCATGAAGACTCTTACCGTGTTTTACCATGCTTCAAGACAAATGCCATTTATTTGTAATTAGAAATATTTCACAGTATATAATTACATAATTATTTTTGCGATTCATCACTATGCTTTAATTATGCTCAATTTGTAACAGTGAAAATACATCGATGATTCATAACAGTAGCGAAATGACAGGAAGTAGCCACGAAGATAATTTTATGGTTGAGGTCACCCCCACATGACAGGGTCACGGCGTGAGAAAGGTTGAGAAGCACTGCCTTAAGGACTTAGCTTTTTCAAGGCATCCAGAGGGAAACTGAGCTATGTCAGAAGTGGATTTCCCAAACAAACCTGCCGCCCGCATTGAATGCAGCCCAGCGTTAGTGTCTGTGCCCTTTCCAAAGATGCCGGATGTGCTGCACTCCACGCCTTCCTCCGTGTGTGAGGATGGGAGAGTTACAGACTTCTGGAAGTCCCCTTGGATTAGTGGGAGTCACGCACTGCCACTTGGTTATCTGAAGAACTGAAAATCACTAGACTTGTGCACTCAGGGAACCTTAGCAATCACATGCATTTCCAGGGCCGGGAGATGTTTCCACAGGGAGGGTGTCAACACAGAACAGTTGTACGTCGGAGATAGTGGCTGGCTGGCCATGCCCCACGTAGTCTAAGCTTCTTCGGTGGCAAGAGCATTAGCCAATAGCATGACATCTGTGTCGTGTGTGTGAGCGGCTCTGCAGGCATCTGAGATTAGCCGGAGATTGTTGTAAACATCGTTTGGAATTTCTGCTCTTGGATGTTATTCCCCTCTGCCCCCCACCCCCCTCATGACATTGAAACTCTGGTGATTAAAGTGTGGAAAACAAGGCCAAGGGTGTGCCGAGCGGCTTTGGAGGAGCTTTGGTGACACAGTGGGTGGAACCAGGGACCACTCACCTGAAGGGCAGGCTTTGAACCCACCTGCTGTTTGCCAGGGACAGACGATGCAGCTGGCCTCCGTGAAGGTGGGCAGTGCCGGGCACCGCTCTCCTGGGAGCTGTGGTTGCAAGAAATCAGGATCAATGAATGCCATTAGGTGACAGATGGTGCGAACAAATTTGAACGCACAGACCTCCTCCCTGCCTTCCGTGGCATTCCTTAGATGGACAGCGCCTTTGATGTTGCTGCCAGCCACATCTCCAAATGCCTGTGAGGAAAAGGGAACACAGTGCCAAGGGTCAGAGGTTCAAGGGCAGAGACCAGAAGTGTAAAGGTGAAGAGATAAGCTGTGGGACAAGACCTGCCCAAGAAGTTCCTCCGATCCCACTGAAGGCCACTAGAGAAAGTGATGCCCTGCCAAGTAGTATCAGTAATGAGGACACAGGCAATCTTGAGCAAATTAACAAGTTGTACCACAGACACATCTGGGCGTCAAGTGAAGAGGCTAAGAACGGTTAAAAACCCTATGTTAGGCACAAAAATAACAAACTGGCCCCTTCAGACTTAGGATCCCTGAATGCTGCCTTATCAGGCAAAAAAGATGGGGGAGGGAGAGGGCCTTTGCGAGCATGATTAAGTCAAGACTCTCGAAATGAGACTGTCGTGGATGATCTGAGTGCAAATTGCAGCTGGGTTGTCAAGAGAACTCGGTGGTGTGCATGTAGATATAGAAGAAGGAGCATGTATCAAGAAGTAATCGTATGTCCCGAAGGCAGCCTGGCCCGGCACAACTCTAGTCTACAGGTGTCATGCCTCTGGGGCCCTTTCAGACTCCCAGTAACTGAGGCCAACGACTCAAGGCCAAGAAATTGGGAAGCAAGGCAATCTTGGGCCAGTGGGTGCGAAGGCACAGGGATCCAGGGTGAGCGAAAGAGAGCGGGCTCCAACAGCCCCAGAGAGCTGCCCCTGGCGGCAGACACAGGCCCAGCTAAGCCCCAGAAAGGGGGAAGGTCAAGTGCCAGAGAGGAAGGAGACGCCCACAGTGTTCCTCCTCTGACAAGGCCACCCCTCCCCCCCGGAAGGCCCCACTGGAGTGACAGGCTGGACACCGAGAAAGATTTTTTGCAAGCTGCCACACACACGGGAGAGGCAGGCGAGGGGAGACATGACACCCAGAGGAGAAGGCCAAATGAGAGCAGAGCCTTGAAGATGAGAGTGAGGCTGCTTTACGCTGAGGACGGCCATCAGCCATCGGAAACTGGAAGGTGAGGAGGGGCTTCTCCACTTGAGCCTGCCCCTCCCCCACCAGGATTCCATCTGACCAACAGTGAGCGCCGACCGACACTGGGTCTTCAGAACTGCAAGGATAGACTTTTATTTCTTGAAGCCGCAAAGTTTGTGGAACTCAGTCCCAGCATGAGTGGGGAACTAATGTGAGCCTCATGTTACGTCCGAGTGCCAGGAGGGGGATTTGCCCTTCCCCACAATGCCTCTTGTGGATCCAGCACTGACACAGCAGACCAGAGCGGAACCTGGGGCACATCCCACCCTCTCAGGGGTTGGAGGGCCAGATGTGTGAAATCCGTATATTCTGTAGCAGTTTAGAAAATGCGCTGAGGTTCTCTGTGGGTATATTGATGAGCATACTGAAAAGTCAAATATAGGGAATTTTTATCAGTACATGTGAACTCTAGGAAATACCATTCACTTACTGACAGTATGTGTGTGTGAGAGAGATCTTTATTTGTACTTTTAACATAGAATCTCTTTAGTATAGAACTCTGTTCATATCCTTTGAAACTCATTAAGATACAAAGATCAAACAGCAAGAAGGGTTGCCCGGGTTGTTCTGGCAAGAGCAGCCTACCCTTTCTGCTCTGGAACTGTGAAGAGCTGAAGTTTAAGGCGCTTGTGCTCCTCGCCCCCACGTCTCAGGACCCTTTGTCTCAGGACACTGCACTCCGGGGCACTTGCCATGATTTATAGGCAGTGCGGCCTCTCGAGACTATCTGGCTCCACGAGTGAGGGCGTCCATCTTTATAAGGTAGAGTAGAGTCACTGATTCTGATATGGAGGATAAAGGGTGCATTTTAAATAGAGTTTGTCAGCACTCTGGCCAGCAAAGCGAGACAGTCATTTTCGAAATGGTCAGAAGAGACAAACAAGAACAGAACTCGATGGGGAAGTAGAGCTGCCATGTACACTAGCAACTGTCTCCAGCTTTCTCAGTCTCGATTTGAGGAGCGGATGCTTCTTTTGCCTCTGTCGTGGAAGTAAAGCCATATTTACTATTCTAACTGATGCGCTTTGGCCCAAACCCAGGTTGTCGGAGGTCATGGTTGATTTTCTTTGGAGAAACAATTTCCTCACTCACCCTTTTTGTGGTTTCAGATTTCTCCATACGTATACTTTAGTATGGATAGGAATTAATATAAAATGTAGGCCAGGTAAAGAGCCTATTGGTATCCATAGTATCCCACATGCTTTCGCTCGTGTTTGAAACCTCCGTTGCAGACACGTGTTTTAAAGAACATCTCATGAGCCCCAGGAATGCAATGAGAGCTGCCCACAAGACAGCGGGTTTGCAGCAACAGTCAGGATGGGGAGCCTCTTGCTTGGCGCCTGCCAGGCCTCCTGGCTCCAGCCGGTACCCCTCTCCAACAAGAGCGGAAAGTGAGGCTGCTTGGTTTCCTAACAGAAAGTAGAAGTGGGGCCAAGTCAGCAGAAGGCCCGACTCAGTCTGGCACTGTGGGATTGTTGGTCCCCAGCCCCTCTAGGATGCATTGCTGGGGAGTGACTGGGCCAGTCTTTTTCAGATGTTCCGGGAACATCTCCAGCCTCACTGTACAGGAGAGGGGCATCGGAAAAATCCAGATCACAAAGCTAAGTGCTCTCCAATTGGCAGCCGTGGGACCGTACCCAATGGCATTCTAAGCAAGAATCATGATGTCACCTGCCCACACCTTAAATTGTTGTATATGAATTCAAGCTTGGAAGCAGTGTTTGTCCTCAATATCTTTGAATCACCAAACACCCCAGTGTCTCGGTGAGCACTGCCGCTTAACTTCCCAACCGGAAGCCCTGTCTGCAGACAGTGTGTGATCCTGAGCGTAGTGGCCAGTTAATCCGTGCTTGAGAAAAGCCAGGCCTTAAGAAAACTAAACCCTCCCCTTCTGTGCAGTCAGTTCTGGCTCAGCAACCCTGTGAGAAGGGAGAGCTGCTCCTGTGGGTGTCCGGGCCTGTAACTGGTCCCGGGAGCAGGAAACCCAGTCTGTGTCTCCCGGAGGGACCGCTGCTTTCTTGCTGATTGCCGACTCTGCGGCCCGCAGCCAGCCCATGACCAAGACGCCACCTCAGTGGTGGTTTTAACTTCTGCCACTAACGAGTAGAAAGTATGTAGTTGATCAGACAAATCCAGTGCGAGTGTTGTTTTTGAAAAAATAGATTCTTTTAATTTAAAGAAATAGAAGAGCAACAGTTGTAGAAGTCTGTCACCCTGTGCATGTAACTCAAAGAGAATCTCACACACATACACACACACACACACACACACACACACACACACACACACTCATTGCCGTGGAGTCGGTTCTGACTCAGAGTGATAAGACAGAGCTGTTCCCGTGCACTCCCAAGGCATAGAAAGCCTCACATTTCTACTGTGGCGTGGCTGGTAGGTTCAAACTGGTGACCTTGTGATTAGCGGTCCAGCACATAAGCTCACTATGCTACTGGGGCTCCTTCAAAGAGGATCGACTCCAGAAAATTTATCTGAGAAATACCGAGATCCCAGCTTTGTCCTTCCAGATTGTGAGGGAGTTCCCTGCAAGTCCTTTGACCTCCGCTTCCTGCGTTATTCAAGTGGCTTCACTGGATGGCCGGTCCCTACCTTCAGCCAGCTTACTGCCTCCCCCTAGGATGGAGGTGTTGAGATATGGAGGCACAAAGAGTGGACACAGTGTGTGATATTGGTGAGCAGTGCCCTCCCCTTGATTTCTGGACTCAAGGCAGCTGGACGGTTCCGAGGCTGAGGCGAAAGGAGAAAGCAAGGCCCCGTGCTTTAAAACTGCCTTTCAAGCCAGAGCAGAAGCTCACCTCCTGTCCTTTTCACATTTGTTTGAAATTCCAGCCTCTTTCATGTCTTGACGTTTCATCTTTCACAACTGCCTGCTATGTTTGGAGAACAGAATGAGCACGACCTCTTACAGTTAGTTGTGTAAATTGTCCAAGAAAGTCTTATTCTTATTTCACTATCCCTCTTAGGTATAATCTAGTGACATCTGAAAGGTAACCTATAATAAGTGAGTCATTTGGCTACTATAGGTTGGTCAGGCGTGGTTTAAGCACAAGGAAATTGGTAAGTGACTTCCCATATCTGACTATCTTGAACTTCCCTTTAAAAAGGATCCCTGGAAGAAAAAAAGAAAAAGATCCCTGATAATGGTGAAACTGATCATTTAAAAATGTTATATAGTGGTTTGTTTGTTTTTTTTCGTTATAAAATTCACATCTGGGCTGAGCCCTGGTGGCATAGTGGTTGTACGTGGGACTGTGACCCACTGGGTTGGCGGTTCAAATCCACAGCAGCAGCTCTCCAGGAGCAAGACTGGGCCTCCTACTCCCACCAGGGGGCAGTGAAGCCCACAAAAAAAAATTCACATCTATATATTATGTTCTTGAAAGTGTTTGCTCTACAGTTTATATTAGACTCGAAAGATGAAAGCTTATAGTTCTAGTAATTCTGAAAAGTTCTGTTATTTTGAAAAATATGTATATTTTTAAAGTTTTGTTGTAGAGGTTTTCCTAGTAAACATTTAACTGAAGATATCAAATGCTTTGAACATAATGATACTTAGATTCGTGTGTTGAATTTTTTTCTTTCAATGATTTTATTGGGGGCTCTTAGAGCTCTTACATCATTCAATACATCTGGACTGAGCCCCGGTGGCGTAAGTGGTTGAGTACAGGACTGTGGCCCTCAGGCTTGTCAGTTCAAATCCAGCGGCAGCTCCCAGAAGCAGCGCTAGGTAGCTCCCACGACCACCAGAGGGCAGTGATGCCCCCCCCAAAAAAACATTCAATACATCATTGTATCAAGCATATTTGTACACATGTTGCCATCTTCATTTCCAAATATTTTCCTCTTGAGCCCTTGGTTTAAGCTCTTCTTTCCCCATCCCCCCCCCTTTTTAATGGATCATTTTATTGGGGGGAATTTATTTTTAATAGCTGTGGCATATCCTGTGCTAAAGTAGTAGGTTCCTTTTTAAAACATTTTTAGACATGTAGCTAAGTGGTACCAGTACCTTTCCAATGCTGTACAGGCTCTGCCACCATTTCCAAGCCTTTCCTCGCCCCAATGGAAATTCCGTATCCATTCCCCTCCCGACTGCCCCACAGAACCTCTCGTCCGTTTTCTCTGTAAATGTGGCCTGTTGGAAGTGTTTCTCTCCGGGAGAAAGAAGCCGTGTCTGTTTCCATGAAAATTACAGCCTTTTAATTTGAGGCAGTTCTACTTTGCCCTCTGGGGTCACTGTGGATTAGAATCCACGCAGTGGCAATGCATGATGGGTTTTTTTGCCTGTTTAAATATTTCACATGCAAAAGTTGCCATTCTTGGTTCTTAACACTTTTAGACTAATTCTTAGCATGCCTGTCCTCTCTTTCACCTCTGAAATGTCATTGTCACTGAATTGTAAATTAACCCACCAAGAGGACTATTACCACAGATGAGTCTCGGGGTAGTTCAATAACCAGAGTTGTGGGTATCTCATTTGTGGTCCGTTAAACAAACTCTGCTTCTTAAGATGATATCCATAAGATAGAATCCTAGCAGTGTCTTGTGCATTTTTAAGTCACTCTCCAAATGAAAGAAAGGGCTGCATAGGGAAGCTAGCGCTTGTCTGCGGCGTCTCTTGGAGGGGTAGACTTCTTTGTCCTGGATGCGATGTCCGTGTTCCCAGGATCTTGCTGAGTGGGTTCTGGGAGCGCCTCTGTTTAAAGCCTTGCTTTCTGTTGACCAGAGCTGTGCAGGCGAGCCAGCGTGCCATAGCCTTAATTGCAGAAATGATCCACACTGCTAGTCTGGTCCACGACGATGTCATCGACGACGCCAGCTCGCGAAGAGGAAAGCACACCGTTAATAAGCTCTGGGGGGAGAAGAAGGTATGATTTCCTCTCATATTTGCATCTTTCTTACAAAAGCATGTGTTCTCTCAGCTTTGTCTCAGAAGTGTGTAGTACGTATGCTTGCACGCGTGTGCTCTTCCAAATTCCCCCCAAACTCTGCCTTGTCGGTTAATAGGAGACATGCGGTAGAAAGCACCATCAAGAGATAAGCAGCATTTCTAGTTACTCAGTGTTACAGAGGAGTGTAGCAGTACAAAGAACAGGATTTTCCGTAGGTGTCCTGGGGGATCGTACCGTTCCCTTTGGCCTCACCTTAAACTCGATTAGAGTGAATGAATGCTTTACTTAATTCGTACTACTGTGTCAAGACAAGGCAACTTACAGAATCTTGCGTTTTGTTTTAGTTTTCAAAGCCCAGAGGGTTACTGCTCACTCATAAAATTTTTGCCTTTTTAAGTGAAGTTCAATTGTTGGGTTCATTCATGTATATCTTATAAGGGGGCTTCACAAAGTTTTTGACAAAATGGAATGAGAAGATACTGGCATTTCCCCACAGGTTTTTTGAAGTCCCTTTGTATAGCAGCTGAGTGAGTCAAGCTACACGTGTAGAATGTGCCATCTTTCATTAGAACCATTCCATATTATTTCCCTCATTTTCTTGAAGAAGGGTATGGGAAGTGGGGACTTGGATTTGAGGCTGTTTAAGTAGGGCATGGCTTCAAGAATGAAACTGAACAGAAGAGCCAGGTGGTGGCGAACTGCTTGGGAAAGGGGTGCCTGGTCCAAGCGGGAGAAGCCAGCGGGACAAAATTCAAGCTCCTTCAGCAAGACCAGGTGGACCAAGGCATGGACTGAGCTTACCGTGGCCCAGGTTCAGCAGCACCATCGCCTGGTGAAGAATACACGAGGGAGGCACACATATGCCTTAGAATCAGCCACTGTTTGCAAGCAGGAGGGCAGCATTTGCTCCAGGACAAAGTTCAGAAGACAGGCAGGGCCAGGAGCTCAGAGACGTGGATACAGACACGGGAGGAAGTGGCAGAAGTGAGGTGACATTGTAAGGGCTGCAATCAGGTGAACCAAATGTCAATTGTTGAATGGACAGCAGCTTTCTTCTCACAACCTCCACCCAATGCACCATAAAAAGTTTTGATATGTAACATATTACAGCCCAGAAAAACCCTATGTTGCAGAGGAGGAAAAAGAACTGGGAGTCCCGCAGAAGAAATCTGGTTGAAGCTGAGTAGGATGCTTTAGAGCTAATTTACACACACACACACACACACACACACACGCATGCACCACACAGCACCCCCACCCCGCCTCCTCCTCCTCTCTTGGTTGCCATGCCCCATTGAAGAGCAAACAAAGGTTGGTGTGAACAAGTGTTCCCTCTCCTAGCAGTCCCCCTTTTCACACACTTGTACCGTCTTCCTTCCCGATTTTTACTTCCCCCTACCTAACACAAATATGTTAGCTTCTCCTGGTGCTTTTGCTTCAATGTAAACCGCCTGATGTAATTGAAGCCTACAAGTTCACTTGTAAGCCTTTTCCTCCAAAAGGTAGGTAGAGAGGCTTTTGCCCGTATGTCCTGGCTGGCTCTTGCTAGCAGGGTGGTTTCCCCCTCCTCCTTAGCAGGTTGGCAAGCATAAAGACGCCTGCTCACACAGGGGAACCCTATTGGTGTCTTCACCTCGCCTTCCCAGACCCACGCAGGAACAGGTCATGCAGGGGGAGTTGCAGACCTAGTGCTAGAAGAGCCCCCCCCCCCCCCTTAAATAACCCACTACCCCACAGTGCCCTACATTACCTGCATTCCATCATCGGAGGCTCCGGCCAGTCTACTCCCTGTCTGACACTGCAGGGAGACTAGCGTTCAAAATGAAAAGGCTGCCACAGTCAAATTCCTTCCAAGTCATAGCCTCCCTCCAGGTGCACAGGGCAGACCTGCACTGGGGTCTCCAGACTGTCATCTTAATGAAGCACATAGCCACCACCACCACCACCACCCCACCCCGCTTGATCTCCCGGAGTGGTCAGCAGGGTCAAACTGTCCTTTAGCAGCTGAGTCCTTAACCTATGTAGCTGCTCTTACAAATGCAGCATTCCATCCACACCGTTTCTCCTCCCTGACCAATTGTTACCCGTCACCACTCATGGTCTCCCAGCCCTTCCTCCTCCTAACTCCCCACCCATATCATCCACTCTCCAGTGCTCCCTTTCACATGTCTCTGGGATACTCAGGTCCGGAAAGTGGTAAAAACCTAAGAACCTAAACTCTGAGCTGGTAATTTAAAGGATAGGTAGGTAGGTAGACAGATGGATGGATGGATGAACGTAGAAGTATTAAATGAATTTACAGATGTAAGCTTTATATAGGGAGATGTATCTGCCATATAAACTGATTATAAAATGATGATTTAATAGTAACCGTACTGAACATCAATAATTTTAATTACTAGAGGGCTGGCTCAATAAAAAGATTTTATTGTGCTAATGTTGAAATTTTTTCTGAATTACAGTTTCTAAGAGCCCTAGTAAGTACTATTATAGCAAAACAACACGTTTGCATATCTTTATGCTAATTAATGTGTATGTTTTTAGTGTACTTGATTGCCTCCTGTAATTCAATTATGTGTAACTTGTAGTCAGTTGCTCAGATGATGTTAGACATCTCACAATCCAAAAAAGATTGGGAAAATAGCATCTTCTGCTCAAAGATGTGGAATAAGAGATTTTGTCAAAGAAAGAGACGGGGTGGGGGGTGGTGGGCAGGCAAAGGGCATTAACCTTGGAGCCAGGGTTCCTTGGTTTAGCTTTCATTGAAAATGTATGTGCTTCCATGTGCAGAGTGCTGGGTGAAATCACTCCCAGTCTGTTTTGCTATTGACTGCACGCCTGTCTGCGGGAGTTTGGGAAGGAGGAAACGAAACCAGCCCATCACTGATGGGGATGCAACATGCAAGGTGCACAGACTGTTGTGCTCACCCTGCACACAGGCATCTGGTCAGCTCAGACTTCCCAGAGACGACCACTTCTGAGCAAGCTGCAAATGATCTGCAAGGTGAAGACGGGAAGGACTCTGGAGAAAGGGGCAGCAGGAAGTGGGAAGAGGGAAATGGTGCTGCTTTGCTCCCTGGCAGGAGGCAGCTGCAGGTCGGTGGGCACTTGGGGCTAAGATGCCTTCCCCTTTGGGGCATTTGTTTTTTCAGCTGTGACTTGTAGAACTTTCTGAGAACCCAGCCAGCTTAAAGTTGTTCTTAATCAATAACTGATTATTACCTCCTTCCACTGAGATATTAGAAAGGAAAACAATCTATCTCCCATTCTTTTATCATCAGATAAGCGAGCTTCAATCTTTGGCTCCAGAAGCCAAGTTACTCTTCTGTGAAGTCTTCTTCTTCTTCTTCTTCTTTTTCCTTTCTTTTCTAGGCTGTTCTTGCTGGCGATTTAATTCTTTCAGCAGCGTCTATAGTTTTGGCACGCATTGGGAATACAACAGTTACATCGATTTTAACCCAAGTTATTGAAGATTTGGTGCGTGGTAAGTTGATTCTTACTGTTCTTTTTCAGTTCACCTCACTGTTCACTTAAGCAGTGAAACCTCATCTCTCGACCTCCTATCTTCTCTGCAGGTGAATTTCTTCAATTAGGGTCAAAAGAAAACGAGAACGAAAGATTTGCACACTACCTTGACAAGACCTTCAAGAAGACTGCAAGTCTGATCGCCAACAGTTGTAAAGCAGTATGTACGTTCTGTCTTTTCAAGTTAACACACCCTCACAGCTCTGTCTTGGGAGTTAGTTCTGCTTGGAAAAGGTCATTGGAGAATCTTAGGTCTCTCTAATCCTCAGAGATCAAAGAGGAAAAAGTGCACTTCCTCAAACAACACTCAACACTCAACTTCTGCTCTATTTTCCATCTGGCTTCCCTCTTTTGGTGTGCACATGTTAACTTTGAAGCATTTCCTCCGAGAACTGAAATCAAAATAAGCTTTATTGCATATTCCTCAATCCATTTTCCAAGCTTCCCAGAAACGTTTTGAGCAGATTACTCAAAGTAATTTGCATGTTGTCTAAAATGCACACAATTTCTGAGCTTTTAAAGCTATGAGGTTCCACTTTTAACACATTAAAGACCATATATATATATATATATATTTTTTTTTAACCAACCTACCCAAGTGTTTCATCTGTTAGTCTTGTTGTTGTTGTTTGCATTAGACCATAAACACAAGTAAACTCAGGATCTGTCCGCAATGTGTTAACTATGGTAGATTTCTCAGAAATCTGGAGGCAGACCTACCTTCTCCGCTCTCACTCCTCCCACCACCACCACCTCACACACACACACACACACACACGTGCGTGCGCGAGCGCTCCCCAAGATGAGAATGGAGTAAATCCATTTGCCAACCATCTCTTGCAAATCCTCGCTGAGTAGTGGATAGAGATCTGTAAACACACATGTGTTGGCACGCTGGGGACACACAGGAGGTTCAAGGTTCAGCGTATGGTGGAGGGAGGAGCTGGAAGTTGCTGCGTGCCAGGTTGTAGGAGTTGAGAGGATCCCTAGAAGATGAGGCCCAGACCCCACCCCTCACCTGGATTGCTTCCTCTTCTGTCCTCCCGGCAACATACAGGGCGGTAGCCAGAGAGGAGAGCATCTCGCTTCATGCCTCCGAAGGAGCCAGCGCCCGTGAGAGGCACCATCGCTTTGTGGACAAATAGAAAGGGGGAACACTTATGAAAACTCAGGAATGAGCTCTAGGAAAATTGCAACTTAGAAAGGAAAAGTGAGAGTCATTTCTGTACTGGCAAGTTAGAGATCCCTGGCCCAAGCAGAACTACCAGACATGTAACTTAAAGCAGATACTGTGTGTGTGTTTCCGATTTATCGAAGAAGGAGGCCTGGAAGTACAGTGGGTTGTGCACTCTGCATCGGCTGCGTGCGCCCACCCTCCGCCTCGTGGAAGAAGGCCATGGCCTTGGACTTCTATAAAGACCCCAGCCTGGGACCGTCCTGGGCAGTTCTACTCTGCCCATGGGCTTGGTATGCTTGACTGTTACCCGGGAGAACGTCTCCATGCTCTCTCTCTATATCATGGTTTCGAATTGTCCGTGTTTTCTTTTGAGTTGTACATTCCTGTAAGACTTTCATGTGAAATGTAAACCATCTTTCTTCAGAGTGGAAACTATGAACCGTTGTTGTTGTTGTTGTTGTTGTTGCTGTTATTGTGTGGGGTGGGGGCGGAGCTGATCTTTCTGCAGTGTCCTGTCATGCTAGGCGTAAGTCAGACCCCTGACTCATCGGGCCCCAGTGCCTGCCTGCGTGAGTTTATCCCTGCTCCTGGAAGAGGCCACCAGGTACCTGAGCCATCGTGACGTAATCATGGCCTTGGCCGTTTGCCTAAGATGGCAGAGTACTCTAGTGAGGAAGACCTCGTTCTTCAAATAGGAACCAGAAAATGAAGGGAATTCGCCTGGCTCAGCCCTTACTGAAAACTCAACGTTTTAGGCTGTCCACTAGGAGGCAGGCCCTGCCTACAGGGAGGTGATTTACCCCTAAACTCCCAGAGAGCAAAATGAGGGCATGCACTCCCAGAATACACTTCTCTATGTACAAGCCCTCTGGGTGGGAATAGACATAGTCGAAATTCCCCCCTCGTATGTGTTCTTGGTGTTCAAAACGCCAAAATGTGTGGTCTCTGAAGGAAAGCACAAGAAGGCAACCCTAAAGAGAAGAGTGTTAGAGGGCGAAGGGCGGGGAAAGAAGAGGAGCTGCTACCCAGGGCTCAGGTGGAAAGAAAAGGTTTTGGAACTGAGGATGGCAACATATATACAAATGTGCTCGATATAACTGACTGTGAGAAGAGATGTGGAAGCCCCCATTAAAATCATTTTTTTAATTGATCAAGAAAAGTAAAACATCCAGCATTATTACAGAAGGACTAAAGGGATTTGAGGATGTAAGGGGTTGAAGGAAACTTAGTAGCTAACATTTCATCCTCTTGTTTCTCATAAGGCATTCATGGTTACTCTCCATTCTAAAAGGATACTCTTTCTAATACCTCCCCCCTCTTTTTTTAACCACCCCCATGGATTCTTTCTTTCTTTCTTTGTCTTCTATTTTTTTTTTTTTAAGAGGGCACAGGCTCAGAGCAGGGTGGGGGGTGGGGTGGTAACTGCCCATCCCCAATGCACACCTGCCCGGCACCCTCCCAGATTTACAAAGACGAGAGAAAGGAGCGGGTCCAGGGTCCCCCAGGAGCCAGCCTCAGCTTGTCAACATCAGATCGGCCCCACAGACCCCAGCCCGCCCCGCCGCCAGGTCCCTTGGTCAGACAGCTGTTGGATACCACCAGGTGTCAGCTGCCCTGCATCTGGCATGGCATGGCTGGAGCCTAACAGAGGAGGGGGAGGGACAGCTGGGATTGTTTTATTTTGGGGAGGGGGGCGGGGGGGTGGTTTATTTTTAATGTAGTAAATATATAGGTCACAAAACACTTGCTGGCTCACCGCCTTCCCCGGTGCGTGTACATTTCGGTGGCCTTGAGTGGGTCTGTGCAGCTCGACAGGTGCCATCTGATCCGCAGACTCCCCCTGGTTTCAAACACGCTCGCGGTACCTCCTAACACCCACAGTTTCTGTAGGGCAAACGTTCCCATTAAAATCTAAAAGGGCTGCCGCCTGCCTATAGGGGCTATGTTGTGTGCGCTATTAAGATAAAATGTGTTATCAAATGAAGACTGAGTAGATATCTAGTCAGACTCCCAGAAAATGCATGCTGGGGCTTCCCGGGATATCTGATGGGACAGGGTCCAAGTGAGTGAGCGGCCTCGAGGGCTGCAGCGCCTCCTGACAGTGACGGGCTGGGAACTCCATCCAGGACCCGCTGTGGTGATCCTTCAGCTGGCTGTTTCTTGTGTTGTTGTTTTTTGTTTGTTTGTTTTTTGCATATCTGTTCTCTCTGGGGCTGACTGTGGTCCTAGCTATCTTGATGCTCCTTCATTCTCAGAGCTGTGCTGTGCCGCTGCTGTCCTTCACGGAATAGTGGCACAGAACGTGGCTTTGTGGGTCATCTGAGCAAGAGCACACTTCTGTGGTTGCAATACTTTCATCGATGATCCTGGTCAGATTTTGCCAGTTGCCCCCTGCGTGTCTGTTGGACCCAAAGGAGGGAAAAAAACGGGACCCAGCCTCCAATCCAGGGTCCCATGTTGGTTGGGTTCTGTTGTCACGAATGGTCAGTCTCTTTTCACCCGAAAGTGCTGCTCAGTTCTTGATTTTTGACCTTGACGCTTTGAAGAGTGCCACAGGCCAGATCTGCCAGCAGGGCTCACCCCGTCTTTCTCAGACTTGAGACAGGCTGTGGGGTTTGGGGACAGAAGTGACTTTGTCTTCTCGGTTTAGCACTTTGTGTCTATTCCATGACTGGTTGTGTCCTGTGCAGAAGCCAGCCAGGCCTCTCCACTTTAAAGTTACTGTTTGCCCCTTTAAGAGAAGGGTTTGGGGGTGAGGTATCCCAAGATCAAATACCCAGTGTCTCATTAAGTTCTCATCCAGTGAGTTTATCTGTTTCTTTCCTGGGGGTGGCTTGCCAAATGGCAATGTTTTTCTAATCCGCTCATTCCTTCTACAATAGAATTGGTGTTCTTATGATGATGACGATGATGATCTAACTCGTGTGGACTTTTGGCTCCTTCTTGGGTGATAATCTTTTGTTATCACTTAATGTGCAATTTTCCTGTACACTGGAAAGACCCTTTGGACCTGGCTTCTACATCCATTTAAAGCATCCAGAGCATGCTCTTAAGGAGCCCTCATGGCTGGGTGGCTGGGCATTGGGCTGTTAACTGCAAGAGCAGCAGTTTGAAACCCCCAGCTGCTCTTGGGGAGAAAGAAGGGACTTTCTACGCCCTTAAAGGCTTGCGGTCTCAGAAAGCCACAGGGGCAGTTCTGTCCACCCAACAGGGCTGTTGTTTGTTGGAAGCAGCCTGACAGCAGTGAGCTTGGTGTGGGTCTGGTCATTCTGTCAGCATGTCCTTCCTTTGTAGCATGATGTTCCAGATTCATGGAGTCCTTCCCTGCCCTGGAATCTTCACTTCTCTACAGAGCTGGTTTCTCCTAGTGGAGAGTCGTATTTAAAAATCGAGTTCTGGGCTCTTGTCGTTGCTTCTAGGCTCCCTCAAGGGACAGAGACGCATGCACGCGCACGCGTGTGTGTGTGTGTTGTAACTTATAAGAGGTTCTAGTGTCAGAAACCCATTGAGGAAGTTCCGCCTGCCCTATGAGGTCGCTGTGCATCAGCTCTGACTCGATGGCAGTGAGTATGAGCATGGAGACAGATACCAGACACAGTACCACAAGTCTATTCTGACTCCTAGCCACCCTGCCACAGCTTCTGGAGCTCGGTCTCTCTAGAAGCAGACCGCCTCATCTGCCTCCTGAGGAGCGGCCGCACCACCAGCCGCAAGCCTGAGGCCGCACCCCGACAGCCCTGAATCCCGTCTAACCCCAAAGCCTTCTTGTTTATCCCAGCATGCCCCTGTCAGGGTTTGTGACACACACCCCCCCCCTTCCCCAGCAAGAAGAAACTTGGCTCCCATGCTCCAGAATGCATTTATTTGCTCAAATCTAGGATTGAACATTTAAAACAGCACATTGCCAGTGGGCCCATCGTGGCTCCTTCCGAATAGAACCACTTCATAGGTTTCCACGACGACGATCTTTTCCACACGCCGCCACATCTTCCTGCCAGAGCCCCCCCCAACCAGCAGTGCGGGGCTTTGCTGCTGGCCTCCGGGGATCCTTGTAGAATATGCATGGGAGTATTCAAAATAGCTAACTCATATTTTACCAAAGCCTTTGTATTTGTAAAGCCCCGGTTTATAATTCTTTTTGTCGGTAGCATGTGTGTGGTCAGAATACTGTATTCAAAACTCACCTTTCTCCCTGTTTCACTGTGGTTCTCGGACTACATGAAAGACTGGGAGGCCCCACTGATTGCATCTCGGGGGTTCCATTGCATCTTCCTGGTTTTGTTTTTTGGTTTGGTTTGAGAGTTTGATGGGTTGTGCTCCCCAGGCCTCCTGCAATTCTTCAACAAATGTAGTACAATGCACTCGTCTTGTTTTTGCATTGTCATGCATAGGTTTCATGCATGGGCTTCTCCATTCTGGACCAAACTGAGAGTTGAGTGTTGGACATACTTCCATATGTTTGGGGTCATTTTTATAAATCCACTTGTGGATGTTTCATTCTCCTATTTTTCGGTCACATGTTTGATCTCTTCCTCCCCTCCTCCCCCATGTTTAAGATTTCTTTGTATGATAAGAAAATTAGCTCTTTATGTGTGCTATTACTTGCATATATTTTCTCAGGATTTTCTATTGGTTTTTGACATCACTTTATGTAACGGTGGCATCCACTAAATTTTTTTAAATCATTTTATTGGGGACTCATGCAACTCTTAATCCACACACACATCCATTGTGTCGAGCACTTTTGTACATTTGTTTCCTTCATTGTTCTCAGAACACTTTCTTTCTACGTGAGTGCCTGGAATCCATTCCTCATTTTTCCCTTCCCTCCCCCACCCCTCTCTCCCATGAACCCTTGATAATTTATAAATTATTATTTTGTCATATCTTACACCCTCCGACCTCTCCCTTCACCCACTTTTCCACTTCCCGTCCCTCAGGGAGGAGGTTGTAAGTAGATCCTTGCAACTGTATGTTCCCCCTTTCTACCCCACCTTCCCTCCACCCTCCCCTTATCGCCCTTCTCACAAAACCGGCAGTGGGGTCGCAAACAGTTTGTATCTTTCAATTTCATTTTTCTATGAACTTTTTAAGTCACCTTTAGACATACTGTATATGAGGCATGCATATGTGGAACCATACACATCTCAGATCATACCTCTTCATATAGGGTAGCCCGAGCACACCTTTGAAGACCAGTAATATTGAAAATTATCAAATTCTTTGTCCACGTCCAACATTTTGAGGCACAGCTCCAGCAAGGGGTGCGAGCCAGTGGAGAGCCCCCTGAAGTCATCGTTTGCACAGGATGGCCAGGCTGTGGCATCACAGCAGGCAGTCGCCCACCACACCTTCTTTTACAAGTCCTCCTCCCCGGCCACGCCCACTTTCAGAGATGACTGAGCAGCCCTTCTCTGGGACCGCGGACAAATTGGGAGGGGGCGGGGGGGGGGCGCTGGCAGTCAGTGGGCTGCCTTTGCACTTTGTTGTGTTGTGTTGCATCCGCTTTACCTTGTCGAAGGCGTTTTAATGAATGAGTTTAGGTTCCAGGCAGTCTTTGCCTGGGCTGGGAGTGGGGACCTGTGGGATGCCCTTGGCACTACAGTAGCTGAAACCTGTATGTGGCCACCAGGCTGCCACTAACAAGGTGCTCACTGCTGTGTGAGCCCATGTCCACAAGAAGTGGACCGTACGGGCAGAACAGCTTCATGGCCACTGGGTCACATCACCTGACTCTGGCCGTCTTCCAGGTGGCTGCCTTTAGAAGCAGCACAGCAGACTGGTGAGGCGGGGCCGCCCCTGGTCCCAGAATGTCAGGATCCAGCACCCAACACTACCCTCTGTGCCTCCCCGCCTTCCTCCCGGTGAGTCGGCAGGGGCACCCTCTGCATCGGCCCTGGCACCTACTAAGTGTTCAGGTAGGCTTAGTGGTGCTGATTGGAAAGTTTGGCTAAAATAATGTCCAGGGCCTACAGTTTCATTCCCAGGAGTGATGTGTAGGATTTTTTTTTCTTTTAATCGCTTGCTTCCGCAGAAGCAAGTTTCCGTTTCTATGTGGGTCTGTGTCAGAGAGCAGCGCTCTTCTGTCTCCGGAGACCCGTGCCCGGGATGGGTAGTTTCTGAGAAAGGACTGCTCTGCTCTTCTGTCCTGAACTTGCCTCCTTCCAGGCTGCCCACATCTGGAACCGCCGCTGCCACCACTGCTCCCTGCCCTCCCCAGGTGTCTCTCCCCCCACCACCCCCCCCCCCACCCCCGCATTCTTTCAGCCACGTTGATGGCTGTCTTGGCTCCATTTGAAGTTCCTAAATTGTCCACCAGGTGGTGGTGCCACCTCTGTCGCTGAAGAGTTGTCCCTGGCGCTGCCCCTGGGTCCCCGTGGGCCAGGGCTGAGGTCCTTGCTGTTGACAGCAGCTCCCCAAACCCTGCCCTGTAGTTGATACCAACTCAGAGCGACCCTATCAGACAGGGTAAAAGTAACTGCCCCTCTGGGTGTGTGAGACTAACTCTTCACAGGAGTGGGCAGCCCCATTTTCCTCCCGAGGAGATGCGGGTGGGGGTGGGGGGGGAACGGGGGTTGAACGGGCTAGGCCACCAGGGCTCCCGCTCAAAGTGATGGCGTGAGTGATTTTTCAGTTTAAAAAGTGACCGCCCGCTCGCTTGTGGCGTGTGCATTTTTATCCTGGACTCTCCATACACTTGGGAATTCATTAAGTCATCAAAAGAACCCTTCTGGCTGAAGAAGTGATGTGATCTGGCGTTGTTAGCAGAGGTGGCCAGGCTCCTGATGCTGGCTCCTGGATGAGGAGGAATGCCGATAATAATAATAATAGCAAACAGACGGAGCTCAAGCCAGGGCTTAGGCACTGTGCTGAGGGCTTCTAGATAGCACGGCTTTTCTGCCTCACAGCCATGCTACGAGGCCCTGTTGACCCCTTCATTCCACAGGTAAGGAAACGGAACCACTCAGGGTCACATGGCAAATACAAGGGCGCCACCCCACTCGAGGGGCCTACCTGCCCGCTGACTTCTCCCCCATTTACGGCCTGTGTGGGTCGAGTCTGGTCCCCGCTCAGAGGACCTGGGGGGGGGGGGGGGGGGGGGGGGGGGGCGGGTCAGGGAGCAGGGCTCTGTGGCGTGCTGAATCCACGCTCCAGCAGCTTTCTTGTCGCATGTCATCGTAGGTGTTTCCTCTTCGGTAGGCAACAGGCACCGCCCCTGACCCTCTGGTTCCGGCCTGCTCTGGAGCCTCTGACCGGCAGGGCCTGCTTAGTCAGCATGCCTCACAAGGCCGCGGGAAGGCAGTCACGTGGCTGGTGCCAGCTCGTTTCTTTGAACAGGGAGTTTTAGAAACTGTTTCTTCCCCACTGAGGTCTGTACAGTTAGATCGCTTCTTGTGAGGGGATATGTAAACATATATTCACTCACCCCCAGTAGGACCAGTGACAATCCTTCTGAGAATGAGAGAACAGATTCGAGCTTCAGCATGAGGTTTGGGTACGGGGGAGATTTAAGAAAACAATCTTTTGGACACACCATTTTGGGCGGGTTGTCTGCTTTCTATGAGAATTACCTCCTGGCTGGCTGTACATCATTTAACCTGCCGGCTTCTTCTGTGAGGGGCTGGGTTGCGAAGGTGTGGGCCTGCCCTGCAGGGGTTTAGCGGCTTGGATCTGCCCACCAGCAACTCACTTCATCAGCATTCTCTTTTGCAGGTCTCGGTCCTGGGATGCCCTGACCCGGTAGTACATGAGATTGCCTACCAATACGGGAAAAACGTGGGCATCGCTTTCCAGGTCAGTGTGCCCCTCTCTGCCTCTCTCTGAGCCCTGACTCTGCGGTGACACCTCGGCCGTGGGAGACTACCAGAACCTCCTCGGGAGGAAGACGAGGCTTGGCACTCCCATAAAGAGAGAGAGTCTCGGGAACCCACCGGGGCACGTCCTGTAGGGTCACTGAGTCAGACTCGACTCCGTGGAAGAGAGTTTGTTTGGGGGCAGGCGCGGGAAGGGGGCAGGTTGAATGCTTATTCATAGGAACGGTGACCTGTCATATGGCCAGCACGGGCTCCCAGGCCAAGGTCCTCGGGTGGGAGGAGGGGAGCGGTGATGCGGGTGGGTGAGCCTGTTCACATTGCTGTCTTTCTTTTGACTAGCTTATAGATGATGTGCTAGACTTCACCTCGTGTTCTTACCAGATGGGCAAACCGACATCGGCTGATCTCAAGCTGGGGCTAGCCACTGGCCCGGTCCTATTTGCCTGCCAGCAGGTAGGTGCACGGACGCCCGTTGGCATGCTGACAGGGAGGCCCGGAGAGGCGAGCCTCGCAGCCACAGCCTGCGGGGAAGACCAGACCCCAGGCCTAGGCTGGCTGGAAGCCATTTCCTTACCTGGGACAGAGGCTTCCTCCTTCCTCCTAGGGCACTGCAGGGAGGATTACGTGTGGGAGTTGATGCAGAGGTAATTTGTGAGTCGTTTGCCTTTGCCGGCATGCTTATTTCCAAGTGTTGGGTTTAGGCCGTGGCCTCTAGAGTGTGCCTCGTGGCCCTGGGAAAGACACAGGAAGCGGCAGCCATCTGAGTAGGACACGCCCCCCGCCACACTTCCAGCTCCGCGTGGGAAAGGCAGCCGCTGCACTGCAGAGAGCAGAGGGAGTGCTCCTCTGGCAGCGCTGCTTCTCTCCGTGGTGCTGACCCGGCAGAGCCCGATTCGAGGGGCCGCAGAGGCTTGCCAAGCTGACGTTTCCACAGCTTGCTCGGGACCAGGGGCACGTGGGTCTTGGCAGTGCCACATGGGACTTAATAGATTTTTCCTCTCGTTTTTAATCATGGTATTCAATTCCTAATTTAGCAAGGTTTGACAGAGATGCCAGCTCTTGGTGCCCAAAGTGTAGTAATGTGTGGTCTTTCAAAGATGTGGCCTCTCCTCTCCCTCAGGCTCCACAAACGTTTAAGTCACAGGCCCTCTGAGCTGTGAGAGAAAGCGGCGGGGACCTTGTTTGTAATTTGCTTCAGATCCAAGCCGTGAGGTGAGCTGTCTGCACAGAAGCTGGTTACTTGGGGCAGCACCGGGGCCTTGGCACAGTCTGGGGCAGAGGTGAGACTCTACCCAGGCCTCTGGTGGGACACAAACGCATAGACTCCCTCCCCCATCATTCTTTACAAATACAGGAAATCTATTTTCTCATTACACACCAGAAAAAGGAAAAGACCAAGTCTCTGTGGGCCTTTATGTGAATAAAGGCCAAGACGGCATGTCTGAGATCCCAAAAGCTCACCCCCAATTGCCCAACCTGCAACTGCAACCTGCAACAACTCAGACGTGGATCTGTCCATGTGAGGGACAAGTGGTCCTGAGGGCCTACAGGGGCTGCGGCCGCCTCTGACCACTGTGCCAGCAGGTGAACCATGCAGGGAGAGGATGAAGTGCCTGACCACTGCTGGTGGTTTCCCTGGGGAATCCCAACATCACAAGGCAGCACACTCATCCTCACCAGACCGCACTTCTCTCATCTGTGTGTCTGTGGGCAGTTCACAGGGCTGGTTAAGACACTGCACTGAGCAGGAAGTGGCCCCGGACACTGGACATAACCTGCTTCATAAGCAGGCTGGTTCTTCTGTCTTCTGGTACAGGGGCCAGAAGTTAGTAAAATATATATTTACTAAGTTAGGGGAAGTCACTTCACCCCCCTACCCTTAAAAGAGCAAGCTTAATAGTATGCATTTTATGAGGTAGTTTTTTGTGGGAAAGTGGAACTAAAAGATAAAGCAATTTTTCCACCCATTTGTTCTTGTTTGTTCAAAGATTCATAGGGCGACAATTAATTGAGGGTAAAATGATCCAGAAATAACCTTTCCTGAAACATACAGTGGCTTTACAGTTAACAGGATTCTTACATGATTTCTCATGTCACAGCTCCTCTTTGTTGGGTGTCTCATTGGGTCCTGTCCATTGTACATGTAAAGCTGTACCAGTCAAACCTGGTCCGGGTTCACAACAAACAGTAAACAGAAGGTAGGCAACGAAAACACTTGGAGTCTTCTAAGACCAAGGGCCATTCTGCTCCCCCATGTCAGGTTACTGCCCCGGAGAGAGTGAGCAGGGCTTCGCCCCGAGCTGGCAGCCAAAGCCAAGCGTCTTCTTTGCAGTGGTCAACTTACATGGAGGGAGGCGTGGAGGGCCAGTGGTCTAAGACGGGGTACCCTTTTCCATGGGGGAGTTTTGTTTGCGGATTAGGTTATGCTCTTTGAGCTCTCCCCAGCTATGATCTCAGCCAGTGAGTCTCGTTGGATACACCACCTTGGAAAACCTTTTTTGTCTCTGTCTCGTGTGTGTTGTGTTGTGTTGAGTTGAAGTGGGAATTGGTTGCAATGGCACTTGACAGAAAAACCCCCAGACTGTGTCGTGTGTCTGGAATTCCACCTCTCTGCAATACTTTGAAGGAGGGTTCTTGATGGTACAGGGGGCCTGAGGGAATTTCTGCAGACTCCGGTGAGGAGTGTCCTCCTGTATGTATGTGTGTGTGTGTGTGTGTGTGTCCATCCGCCGTCCACCACACGTGTCTAATGTTCCCCATCCCCCAAGAGCAAAACCATGTAAGGGCAAACAGCTAGCATTATTGAAGCCTCCAGGAAGAAGGGAGTGCCCTCTGTATTTGTTTTCAGATATCCCCCAAAAATCTTTCCTCTAATCTGCAGTTTCTCTTCCTTGTGTGATAAGTCAGCAGACCTAAATGCCAGCCTGTAGCCGCCCCTCCCACGGCCGGCACCCGCCCCTGCACCAGATGCACACTCTTCGAGTGCTGCCCTGCTGTAGACTGAGCCGTGGGAGGTTGGCTAAGCCGTTTCCACGGCACTGAGGACCGCTTTAACTGATAGGACTTTGAACCTGTTCATTCTGGTTCAGGGCCCTGCTGAGACAGTCCCTTGCTACCTCAGACACACCACACCATTTTCATAAAGAGTGTGCATTATTGCATTACTTGCCTAGAGGCACAATGCCGAATCAGAATCTGCATCGTAACAAGAAGGGCTACGTAAGAACCACCTGGGTGTTCCTGTCACTAATATGGAGCTACAGTGCAGGGCGGGGTCTGAGGAGGTCCAGAACCCCGGGAGGGAGGCCTGCTAGAACCCAGCCGCTTCACAGGGGGTCTTATTAGACTCCCAGTTTCCCGAGACCACGCACGCCAACTTCTTAGTCTGTCTCATGGAGTCTCATCAGGCACTTCTGTGGTGTGTGTCTCGCTGCTTCCCCCACTGGCACATATACCCGGACGGGGGGCACAGGGAGGAAGCCCTGGGTATTTGCATGTTGCAATTGCACACTCGGCATGTTTCAGAGGAAGCAATGCAGTCAGGCTCGGTGTGAAACTCCTTTCCTGCCCAGGTTTCTCTAGACTTTTCGAGTGGAAAGTCCCCGAGAGCCAACTGCCCCTCACTTGTTGGGGTTACAGAAACCAGGCCGTTAGTTGTACGGGGCACCCAGCCCAGGATCACACCAGCCTTGAGGATACAACCTTCTAGAAACCCTGTTTTTGAATTAGGCACTGAAAATCTGAACTTCCCAAGCGCTCTGACGTCGTACCATTACAATGAAATGGATTTGAGTGTTCCTGCTTTGGTTCCTAGGAAGCCTATTCACAAAAGACACCGTAACTGAAGCAAATCCTGAGTTTTCATTTGAGAGCCAACCAGTTGCCAGCTCTTTTCATTTTCTAAGCATGTTAGTTGTGGCCACTTCTTGTTGACAATTTTATCCTGAGACATTTCCTGTGGGAAAGTAAAGTTCTTGATTCTTCATTTGCCATCATGTGATTGAGTTTTTGTTTTGTGTCAGCGCACCCAATTTTTTCTTAGGATTACTAATACTCTGGTGAGGGCTACGGGAAAAGTGATTTCACCCTTCAGGCTCCGCGCTGTTGTAAGGAAACAACACATCCTTTCCCTCCTCGCCCCACGAGCGGCTGGGACTGAGGGTTTCAGACCTTGCCCAGGCCTCACCCACAGAGCTTCGAAGTCCACGCACCGGGTGTCCTGGGTTCCCCGCGTGGTGACCGTCCTCGGTACCTGTGATTACGGGTGTCCCTAATGCCTTTGTGCCTCAACTTCGTCCAGGTCACCAGAACTCACTGCAGGAACCCTAACTGGTATTTCCACCTTCCGCTCCTCTAACCCAGTGGCCCTCGAGTTTGATGGCACACACGGGACCTGCGGGGTGATTCTGAAACCTCGATGCTCTAGGCACACGCAGCGATCAGCATCTTTGGGAGCTAGTTTGCAGCCCGTGCGGAGAGTCACCGCTCTGACCCTAACACAAGGAGCATCAAAAGTGCTGCAGAAAGCACCCTTCCCCTCAGCCCTCGAATAGCACTCCCAGCGGTACGAGGTGCTCCTGCCTGCCACCCTCATCCTGGGTCTGGCGTCCGTGCGTGCTTTGTGAGAAGGGCACACTCAGGTCTCACCTCCCCGCCACCCTCCAACGGAATCTGGCTGTACAGCAGGATTCTGACAGCTGACAGCTGGTTCTGACGCTGCCCCAACCAGTAGTTCTTAACCTTCTTAGTGCCACGACCCCCCTTTCACACAGTTCCTCATGTTGTGGTGACCAGCCCCCAACCATAAAATTATTTTCGTTGCTACTTTATCGCTGTCAGTGTGCTTTAGTTACAAACCGGGTGATCCCACACAACCATCCTTGAAACCAGTCTTTTCCAAACATGCTTTTCTTTGCGGGGATGTTCTTGGGAATGGTAACATCTCTTGAGGACAGCCCTGGGAATCATTCTTTTTCACGAGGCCCTCCCTCACGTGCAGTTTCTGACCAGTCAGCGTGAAGGCAACGGCACCGAGAACACCTCAGTGGGTTGTGCGCACCTGTTGCCAAAACGTGTCTGGAAGTTAACAAGAACGCACACATTTGAACTGGAGAAAAGACGAGGCTTCAAGAGTTGGTCTCTGGAACCCACAGGGGGAGGCGTTCTGCTCTGTCCTACCTACCTACCAACATGCCCTACATGAGTCAGTGGTGGAAGGCATGCTGAACTCAAGCTGGGGTTTGCTCCTTTTGGAGGTAATATTCATTATGATAAAATTGATGGTGTGAGTGCAAATCTCCCGAGTGGACTCTGAGTAGGGCTGGTGGGATGAGGCCTGTTCTCCCACTGGCACCTGTCTAAACATGGTGTCACTAGCATGTTGATTAAACGTGTCAGGTATCAGATTTCACGTTTCGTTTTTTTTTTTAATGAAAGCAACTGGGATGTTACTGCATGGGCTTGTGTCAACTTTTCACAGCCATACCTCAATAATTATAATATTCTGAGCTCCTACTAGATCCTGTTAGTAGAATGCTGAGATGCCAGATTATCTACAAGAACGTGAATGATTCTGTCCGTTTCATCTTAGAGTTGGAACCTGAAGCAACAAATGTTTAGAGAATTTAGCCCAAGCCCTTGGCTACTTTCAGGACACAGCCAAGAGGAGAAACTAGTCTCTTTGGGCCTGATCTGACAGATTCCCCTCTCTCTTTCGAGAGCTTCTCTTCAGTGGGGGTCATGCTTTTATTTCGTTAGTTGATAAGTTAGTTCTAAATTAGTAACCTTCCTTTCCTAGGGGTACTGTGGTAGGAAAAAAATGTTCTCTTCACTGCCTTTCTTAATAGTTTTATTTTTGTGTAAAGTTTTTCTACTTTTGCAACATCGCTGTTTTCCCATAAAGGAAGATTAAGAAATGCATTCGGTTAAAGAACTTGTCATGGAATTGTGACTAGAATATCAGTTAAGAGTTAGTTTCACCCAGTACTTGTTAAGTAATAGCTGGGACCTCGCTTGCCTCGGGTTTTTCCTCCTCGATAAATAGAAACAGATCTGGGGGGACTTAAACACAGCAAGTTTAGTTTCTGAGGACAACTCTGAAGCACTATTGCCTGGACCCCAGGACCCCTGTGTGCCCTCCACAAGGGCGGCAGTTTGAAGCCACCAGCAACCAGCCCAACGCCCGCAATCAGTGGGTCTCAGAAACCCACGGGGGCCGGAGGGGGTGTGCCACGGACACGGACTCCCCAGGGATTTGATGGCAGGGAGCTTGGTTTGGGGGAGTTTCACCCCGTGCTTGACTCTTCTCATGTTTTCTCATCGGTGGAAGGGGAGCTTTTGTACGATTTTAAGCGTTTTGAACAGTATTTGGCCCTTCAAAATGCCACATACTTGCTCCGTACAAATGCTAAATAAGAGGTTACAAAACCCGCTTTTCTCCTCTCTTTATCTTTGGAATAAAAATGGAGTTGATCTTCCAAATTCCTGCTTTGAAAGCGCACTGTTTCATATTGAGTTTCTCTGCGGTTTTAGAGATGGTCTGTGTGTCCACGGCGTTTGCTTGAAGGACAGACTGGAACAGCACACCGGGCACCAGCAACTCTGTGCACGTCTCCACCCCTCAGCCTCTTTAACCCCCGCAGAGCCAAGTTGTTTTTCAGCTTGGGAGTGTCTGCTGGCTGCCATGCATCTTCAGTCAGGAAAGGCTGGGAGAAATCAAGGCGGTGCTTTTATTCTGAGAAAATATTCCCATGCAGGTATATGGGATGCAGGTGTTCCCAGAGGGTGAACAGGGAGGGGTAAGGCACCATTCTTTTCATGCAGTTATGCAGGTCCCCACCAGGTGCCAGCATGTGCTGCAAGTGGGTAAGAGCTTCCTGGGAAACCTGTATGAAAATGTTGGTGGATGATATGGATCCCAGGAGTCAAAAAGGATTAGCTCCCCCAATGCACTGCTCTCTATCATCTAGACGTTTGACCAACTGTGTCTTGGTTATGCAAGCAAGCATAACCCCGTTATGTAAATGTCCCAAGTATTATGGTAAACTACAAATTAAGAACACTTGAACCGCCCAAGAATAAATGTTCTTTATGATTAGTTCCCAGAAATGAACGCTATGATAATGAGACGGTTCAGTTTGCCAGGAGATGTGGACAGAGCTCGACAATATGTATTAGAGGTAAGTTTTTTTCCCCTACTTGGGGGTGGGTGGGAAACAGGAACAATAAGTATGACAGAATTCTTTACCCAAACAGATCGGGAAACATGTAAAATGAAAAACCAAGAAAAAACCAAGTCAGGTCAACTCTTTGAGTTGACAAAAACATATACAAATCCTTGTACCGTCTCATTTTTCTTATTGAATAAATCTCCAATTTTCTAATTAAATTGGCCTTAGGTAAAGCTCAGGGCTAATACTTTCGATTAATCTGTTTGTTTTTTTTTTTGGGGGGGGGGGTGGACATCACTGCTCTCCGGTGGTGAGAGTAGGAGGCCCAGCCCCACTGCTGGAATTGAACCTCCGTCCCAGTGGACCACAGTCGATTAATCTTTTAATAAAAGTAGACACACTCCAAGTGACCCAGTGCTGTGTAGCTACTCTGACCATCATCACTCTGGTTCTCCCCTGCTGGCCTCCAACCAGATCAAAACCGCCTCACTGCCACCACCAGACTGTGGGGGTCCGTCTTTTCCCATCCTTGATAGCAGCTGCCGCCAGAACAAAAGCCAACCGGTGCCGTCAGGTTGACTGCTACAGGCCTCACAAGGATCTGTCCACAGAGCTGTCAGGACTGTAACCTTTCATGGGCCGAGTACCAAGACAACTTTTCCTTGGGGCCTCTGGGTGGGCTTGCTTGCACCTTCCCTGGTCACCTAGCTGCTCAAAAGGTCTGACTAAAGAAATGGTCTTTTGGATTTTAAATAGCAAGCAAATGTGGAATTTTTTTTTTTTTTGTCTTTAGGGAAAACTGTTTAACATTCAGTGGTTATAAGCTTGCTTCGACTCAAATGCATTGCCAATGTTTAAAAATAGCCTCAGAACTATTCTGCACAAGCCAAATATTTTGCATTTTTTAGTTGTGGTAAGTCTTGAACATTGGAGAATGACCTTTTTCCATCATTCAAATCCAGAGTCCATCCAAAGGTGCAATTTCCATCTCTCTACCCCTCCCAAGAATTCTCTGCACGTTTACAGCACGTAAAAATGGCACTTTGGCAACTTTGGGGGATAAACGTTCTTTTGAATTCGGGGAACAAAAAGCAGTTGGAAGGGACAAGGATTGGCGCTGCAGTGTGGCTGAAGCAAATTTTCTCAACCAAGTTCTTCTGGGTGGCTGTTGTCACCTTCCAAATGAGGAGCCAGGCAGGTGTATTGCAATGTGGGGGTGGGGGGCTCCCTTGGAGCCACTTGCCTTGCCTTTTCCCTCACCAACGCAGTTAAACATCTTCCTAGCAGACTGCCAGTAGTCTTGTAGCCTTCAAGAAGCTCTGTCAAGATTAGCCCTTTGCGACGCTGAAAAGAGTTGACTTAACTTCTTTCTGGAAGTGCTTGAGGCCCACTGTTCTAATTGGGCCTTTTGTGTTTTGAGGGTACCGTAATGAGACTAAGACAAGTGCTCCGATTTAGTGCTGAGAAAACTTAACTGCAGTCAACAGGCATGAGACCCGTTTAGGCACATGTTGTTTGGAATAAGCCCATGTATGTATGCATGCATGCACACACGCATACACTAGAATCCTGTGAGCCCTACTGCTGACTAACCCACAGACAATTAAAATATGCAAGAGAATTTCAAATAATTACCTTTCGGATTGTTGGAAAATTTTTGGAAACCAACATAGGGAGGAAGACAGGCTTTCTGCTTCTGGGAAGAGTGGCGGTCTCAGCACGGTCATGAGTGGGGATGGACTCGGGAGCTGAGTTGGTTTGTAGGGTTCTAAGCATCACGAGCTGCTACACAGGCCACTTTGGAGGGCCATTTACAGTACTATAAACCCTCAGGAGAGAACTGGGCTGCAGCTGATAAGCAACTGTGGCTGGGCTATCGTTAGAGGAACCTGCCCTTACACATCATCATGAGCCCAGTAGGCACAATAGTACAGCAATATGTAAGAGGATAGAAAAGATGAGAGAGAAGTGATGGAGTCAGATCCACTTCATGGTAGCATGCTTACCTCCTGGACAGCCATGCTGTCAACAGCCAGGTCCACGCAAGGCATGGGTGGGGAGCCTGAGAATTCCGGAGGGTGCTGGGGCTGGAGGGATCCGGTAGGAAGGAAAGCTCTCTAGTTTATTGCTCATCCAAGCTTAAATCTACTCAGGTGCACGATTACAGGTACCCATACGTCATAGGAAGTGGAGGTACAATCAGCACACTCATCACAGGAAGGGGATGTATGAGGACAGGAAGACAGTACAGTGAGCCAGGGGTATACATGTAATAGGAGGGGAGGAACTCGGGGTATACATGTGACAAGATGAGTGGATCCTAGACCCAAATGGCAGCCTAAACCTTGATCATCCTTGGCTGGGCTTGACCTCACTGTCTCCTCTAAGCAAATAGCCTACTATGATCCTCATCAGAGGGGAGTAGGCCCTACTATTCAGTCTGATTGCTCTAGATGGCTGATAACCCTTAAGGAGAATAGCTCCTGACCTACTTCTATTGACCTACAAGTGTATAGTTATGCGCTTAAGTTAGGCATATTTGGGGGAGACAACTTGGGAGAAATCTGTTACCCCCAGCCTATCACAGAGAGGTCTTGGCATAGGAAATATTACTGAGAACTTAAGTGAGAAATGGGATTGAAAAGGGGAATTAACTGTAAGGCAAAACAGTTCTTTCTCACAAACTTGTGCAGAAATGTACTTGGTGGGAAAGCGGGGTATGCAGAGATTTTTCTCTCAAGAAATTCTTCAAAGACCTGGAAAATCTAGCACCTGGTTCACACACAGGGCTCATGAAATAGGAACAAACTTGGATTGACAGTTGATGAATGCTTGCTCCATGAAAGAAGATTGAGGTAAACATAAATTTAAAAATCAAAAGAAATATAAACAGGTGGGTTTTAAAAGAAAACTACAAGAGCAAGCTCTATGAACAATGAAAACAGCAAAGCGTAAGATTTTTTTAAAAAGAAAAGTCAGAAGAAACTATGAGGAAGTGGGACAGGTGAAGTGACACGGAGAAGACAGCCACAAACGAGGTGAATCCGAAGGTGAGAGCTGCTGGATGTGCAACTATGATCCACTCGGTACATCTTCACCCCGATTCACAAGGAAAAGGTCCAAGAACAGGTCTTCAGCACAGAGGAGCAGACTCCAGTGCCACGCTAACAAACACGGATGTTGGAAGGGCGTGAAAGAAGACCTGCCAGGTGCTGAGGACACCCTTTAAACTGCTAGGCACCAAAACTCCCATTAAGTCTGAAAGCAAAAAGTCATCGTCTCAACAATTGGACATCCCATACTCTGCCAAGAAAGGCAGAAACAGGTCCGGGACACCCGTGAAATGAATCACAATCCAAAGGAAGAGAGGCCCGCAGACAGATGGGGACCACAAACTGTTCAGGTGACAGTGACGAAGGCACAGGAAACATGCAGATTGCAGAATGCCCTTCCCCAAAGGGAAAAGGAAGTCAGTTACGTGTCTTAGTTTAGGCAACTGGTGGAGACAGTGAGAGGTCTTTTGATCATGATCAGGTTAGGAATATTTGACTCCAAATGACAGAGTGGTTCGGGTCTAGAAACAACTGACAAGCTATCTATAGAAGATGTGTTACCCATCCCTAAATGTGAAGACACATGAACCCCTTTTAAAATCTTAATGCTACAAAACAACAAAGATAACCAATAGACCTAAAGATACATAATGACCAAATTAGCAAGGCAGGCATACTACACTTTGGTATGGATGAGGATGGGCTAAACCCTCATCTTAGCAGAGAGGCAACAGGTGAAAACTAAAGCTGGTAATCTGGGAGAAAAAAAGGTCAAGAGCAAAGTCACAAACCACCAAGATTGGTGCCTTTGAAAGAGGGAAGGCCTAACTAAGAAGGGTCACAAAGAAAGAGACAAGCCAGTCAGGGTGTAGCATAGCACCGATGAAACACATTTTTTTACTTTGGTTCTTTAATGCCCCACCTACTCCCCTCCCCCCCAACACACACACACAAACACACACAACATGCTATCGTGACCCCAATTCTACTTTACAAATCTGGCTAGATCAGTGCATGTACACTGGTACAGATAAGAGCCCACAACACAGAATTCATGACAGATCAACCTCTCATGACCAATAATGAGTAGTGAGGGTCAGGGTAAGGTGGGAGGATAGAGAGGAAAGCAATCACAATGATTGAGATACAACCTCCTCCCAGGGGGACAAACAACAGAAAAGTGGGTGAAGGGTGAGTGCAGTAGGTGTGAGATATGAAAAAATAATTGTAAATTATCAAGGGTTCATGAAGGAAGGAGGGTGGAGGGGGAAAAATGAGTTGATAACAAGGGCTCAAGTAGACAATGTTTTGAAAACGATGGCAATAAATGTTCCAATGTGCTTGACACGATGGACAGATTGTCTACAAGCCCCCAATAAAATCCTTTTAAAGGGGGGTGGGGTGGGGCAACAGTTGATTTCTTATCATGAACTTTTCATTATGTTATATAATGGGTTACCATCCTCCTAGAAATTATTAAACAAACATTTCAAAATGCGTAGTTACTGTTCATTGGTGGTCTCGATCTAGATCTGTACACTTCTGAAAGGCGGCTTTCCGTATCCAACCCAAAGACTTCTGTGCTCTTGGGCTAGACCACAAACAGCAGGTTTCCAACCTTTGAGAGGCCCATCACGCTCCTTTTAAAAGTTGACTTTGGAAATAAAAAAAAAAAGTTGACTTTGGGGGAACAAAATGAAGTCTGTAGCGGCACAATCCGGGGTGTGGGTAGATAGGGTAAGACTTCCCAACAAAGTTTTCATAGGGCTTCTCTCAAAGAATAAGCAGGCGTTACTGTCAGGATGGTGATAAAAATTCCTTGGCACAACTTGGTCTTTCTCTCACCAACCACCTTTTCCATTTTCCCAAGACTTCTTCCTAGGTAGTCCCCTTTGATTTTCCAAGAAAAATCTTTCAGGATTATACCTTTGGATCCCTAAAACGTAACCTTCTGGTCTAATAGCCTCTGTGCCTTGATTTTAAATGGCCTAGTAGATGCCACAGAGAACCTGTATAGGCATGCACTGATCAGAGATGTGTTTCAACACACAGAAGACATTCTGTGTGGAATATACCGCTGCACAGATGAACTGGAACTCTAATGTCAATATTTTTGGAATTATCCTTACATTTCATTTAATAAAGGGAAAATGTTCACTTTTAGGCTTTTCATTATTAAACGTATAAAGTTCTTGTGTGTCTGAAGACCTAGCCAAATATCAGTTAAGTTTTACACCCTAACAAAACAAAATGACTGTGGGAGCAAAGGAGGTAAGAGAAATGTTCAGGGGCAGCTACCACAGCGGGTTGAAGAGGGTCATCAGCGGGATCCCGTAGAGGCAGCCAGGCAGCCGGCCCTCGCTAGCCCCAGTTGTTGCTGTGCGTCAGCCCGTGACCGTTGCAGCCTCTGTCAGTCCACCTGAGGATCTTCTCTTTTTCTCTGACCCTGTACTTTATAAAGCATGATAAAAATTTTTAATTTTTTAAAAAATTTGGAAGCATCTCGTGGCCATCCTGTTGATTCTGATTCATAGTTGGAGAATAATAAACTGTACATCTAACCTTAACCGTGTGCTTTAACTGATTACAACAGGAAATGCCGAGCTCAGGCAGTCAGTAACATGCATGCGTTCCTTCCTGTGCCCCACAGAGTGATGGCGTCCAGCAAACAGCCTACCTCGCCCAGCGGTACTGCCAAGAAGCAATCAGAGAGATCAGTAAGCTCCGACCCTCCCCGGAAAGAGAGGCCCTCATTCAGCTTTCAGAAACTGTACTCACAAGAGATAAATGACAGCTCTTGTTGTTCTTACTGGCAGCTATTTTACCAGACTGTGCCTAAAGAATTTTGTCAGATACTTTGTTTGCTTCATGTGCCGATAACCAAAAATCATCCTAAAAAATCATTTCAACTTTACTGGTGGGTAATTTTCTTTTTAATTGGCAAAATTTTTCAGAAAACTTTCTAAAGTAAGTTATATTGAAGAAAGCCATATCTAAGTAATTTAAACCATCTGAATCTATCATACTAGCCCTATAAATTTGAATCGAGGTATCTTGATGGTTATATGTGGTAATGTTTACACTGTCAATATCCACATGTAAAGCCATTACACAAATAAATAATCAACGTTAAAAATTCCAAATGGTTTGTCATGTTTCACCTTTACCAAGAAGGTGAAGGGAGCGTGGCAGTGAAGGTCTACATTTAAGTCCTTAGCAGTTAATTTTGACAGCATCCACCATAATTTACAGAGGAGAATGGTTTATTATAAAAGACTGTACATAAAATTTTGACAACAGGTTATATACAAATTAAGAGAACATTCCACTCAAAACAAAAAGTAGGTAAGTGATCACAAATGACACTGAATTCATGTTTAAGATGAACAAAGGTGAAACACATATGAAACAGTCAACTTGATTGTTGGTAGCAGTAATGGTTTTTAATTTTCAGAATTAAATGTTTTCCCCTCTTATCGTTCACTGTGCTATTAGAAGTCTGTGCTGCCTGGTATACATGATTATAATTTGAAACCTAAATAAGTCTTTAATACACAAAAACCCACACTTGAATACCCTTAATACCCCAAGCAATATAGAATTATACACAAGAGAAAATATCCCTCAAGCCCTCCCGTAAATTAGAGGAGACACACAAAGTGCATGTGTTGGATTTCAAATCATGACAATCAAGACAAGAGCATCTGCTGGTGAGGTGTGTCCCGGTTCACTGATTAGTGACTCACCTTCTTTCCCAACTATTCTATCGTAAAATCTCTGTAGGTTGCTTCTGCCAGATAATACACGTGCCTATTGAAAAGCTCATTGCATCCATTTCACAAAAGGAGAATGTAAAAAACACTTAGCATTTCCTCTCATTGGGCCAATATACAATAGTTGGCTGTAAAACTGATGGACTGACCATGTAATCACAGAGAATTTTACCAACAGGATGAAATTTGAACTTTATGACGTATTTTCTTCACTCTGAGAAGTTTAAATTCAGTAGATTGACTCGTACACAACCATGTCAGATTTTAAATCTGCAATAATGGATCACCTTGCTGTTTGGACAGATTGGAGATTAAGGCTGAGTTTCTTTCAACGTCAGTACACGGAGAAAATAGAACCATCATTCTCCAATAAATCAGCATCTTTTATTTATTTATTTTAAAGCAAACCAACAAAGGAAGGACAAAAACCTTTGGTTCACTTACGTATTTATGAATGAAAAAAATTCATAATGCAAATTCACTCATTAAAAAACTTACAAATTACAATGTTACAGATCACCCTTTGTTTGTTTTGTTTCACGTGGAGACATTGGAGACTCTAATTTTTTTTTTTGAGACGCAAAGTATGAGTGCTCCAGGTAAATATCACACAAATTGGAAGCATCTTGGATTTTTTTTGAAAGTATATTTCAATACATAAATTTGTATGCATGCTTTAAACAAATAGCCTAGTTCAAGAATGAGAAAATCTAACAAAAATCTGACCAGCACCAGCATTTAAATTTTCTGATTTTAATATTAGTTTAACAGTGTTAGTAACCATGCCGCACTGAAAGATGTAATGGTACAATCTGAACCATGATTTATATATTATAACCCACTTCCCCAGAATATTTAGGCTGGTCGGAAAGTTAACAATGCATAAGTAAATGCATAAGCACAATCGAATATGGACAGTTTCTTGTATAAATTGCTTTTCAGCAATCCACAAACTGCCTCAAAGATTTCTGCTTACGGGTAGACATTCAATTATACGGATAAAAGAGCATGTCCTGAAAATATGGGCACATTTTAAAACATTAAGACAATTCTGTTAACCATAATAGCCCCACAGTATGACTGACTGAGTAATGAGAATCTACTTTAAAAGCCAGAAATTTAATCAGTATAGTGCATGATTGATTCAACATAGTTCCCAGGGAACAGACCCGTCACTCGATTGCAGACTCCTTCATACCAGCCATCGTCGTTCTTCTTTATGACGTAAATGATTGCACCCTCCATAAATGAAAGCTCATCATCCTTGTCTTTTGTGTAATCATATATTGCAACAACT
>PVJH01019626.1:0-42346 GCA_004026705.1 Nesogale talazaci
CCTCGTAAGACACCTTCAGACGGGACACAGGTGGCTCTCCCAGGATTCCAGGGGGCGGAGCTGTCCCCCAGCCCAGCATTTCTCCCCCGCTAGCATTTCTCCCTGGGGAGAAAGATGGGACTTTCTACTTCCATAAAGTGTCATGGTCTTGGAAACTCACGGGGCAGTTCTACTCTGCGCTACAGGACAGACGAGTGGGCATCGATTCAGTGGGAGTGATGTTGGGTTTGGTATGAAGGTGGTATGAGACAGGGGTGAGGGGGAGTGTTAGTTTAAGCCATAGCTCTGGGGGCTGAGACTCAAGGACACTGAGGCAGCACAAACACTGCTGGACATGGGAACTGGGTACCTTCCTTTAACTTCACGCCCCCTCTCCTGCAAATGTGCTGCAGGCTCACAGACACACAGACCCAAGCAGGAGGGGCCCACTGGCCCAGCCCTGGCCCTGGAGCCAAGGCGGCATGTGTGCGTGCGTCTCCAGCAATGACCATAAAGCATTGGTGGGGGACACGCAAATGGTCAGGCCGACCAGGGATCGCACTGGGGCATTTCCATCTAATTCTAGCAAGCATCGAAGTGGTCCCCAGGAGAGCAGGGTCTGGGTGACGTATGGCTGCTATTACAGCACCCAGTTGGCCAGATGTCTTTCAGGGTGATGAACGCTCATCTAGAAGTCATTACGACAGTCATTGGCAGCGCCCTCTAATTTTAGAAACACTAAATAATTCATAATGGTAGCTTGTGGAAAAAAAAAAAAGATTGCGGGCCACCCTGTGTTCATTCAGTCCACGTGACTCTTGAACGGTCGTTGTTTGACTTCGTGGAACACGTTCTAGCAAAACTGCGCAAGGGCAGTGCTTCTGGCTCTCCTGGCCTTGAGAAATCCGCAGATCCCACGGAACCAAGCAGCACTGTTTGGGGCTGGGAAGAGTCCAGCTAGAGCAGGCCACGTTCTTCTCTGAAGCGTTGTCTTGGGGTCCGTCTAGTACATCTGAGGAGTGCATGTGCTTATGTATCTGCGGGCTACTGCTCTGGGTGCCGGGCAGTCAGGCTCTGCTCACAAGGACCCAGGAGGAGGGAGTAGGATGGTCGAGGAGGAGGATTCTGTGGGCTAAACTCTGTACAGAGCAGATCACTACATCCCTGGAGGGTGGGGGGGAGTCGAACTAGTGTATCAGCTGTGTGTCTAACCATAGTGCTCCCCCCCACTCCCAGGACTCCTTATACATATGCATAGTTGTACTTAAATTATTGGCAGCTGCCCCATATATCGTAATTGAATCAGATGTGTGCAGTCATCCCACCACAATCTGCTTCAGAACATTGTCTTCTCATACTCATTGTCGCCAGCTCCCTCTGGTCCCCACCACCTGCCCCTGCCAGGCCCGTAGGCAATTATCAATCCAGTTACTACCGCTATAGAGCTCACTATCCTGAGTCCCAGCGACAGAAAAGCAAACCCAACATGAACAGGCCGCACAAAACAAAAGAAAGCAAAAAGCCCAACACTGATGAGGCTAAACATAGACAATATTGAAAACAGAAATAATTGAAAAACGAGTCAAAAGGGAGGACAAGTGGTGAGGTGTTACATTTTAGCCTACCTCCACCTGCCAAAATCAACTTTCTAGAACTCCCTGTCTGCTGGCAAAGGCTATCCCCATCCCTTGACTCTGGTCAGAGGGATTCACCGGAGACTCAGTCCATGCAGGCACCCTGCCAATGGATTTGAGGGCTCCCGCGGTCATCCTTCACCTGCAAACCAGGAGTTCATAACTTAAACTTTGATACCATTCCCTCCTTCGGATTTGGATTTTATTACTTACAATCCTTGGATCACGTGGCTGGTATACTTCTCCCATGTGGACTTAGTTGACACCTCATTTAGAAGGCTGTTTAAGACAATCCTTTAATACTCCATACACGATTCTTCTTCATGTTGTTTAAGTCATTTTTATTGGGCACTCTCACAGCTCTTGTAGCCACCACACATCCATTCAATCAAGCATATTTGTACATATGTTGCCATCACCACTTCCAAAACACTTTCTACTGGAGCCCTTGGGATAAACTCTTCTTTTTACTCCCCTCCCCCACTCTCCCACCCTCACGAATCCTCGATCAATTCTATATTGTTATTATTTCCTACTCACACTGTCCATTGTCTCCCTTCACCCATATTTCTGTTATTCATCTCCTTTGGGCATAAAAGGGCTACATCTCCAACACTGTGATGTACTCCCTTCGCCCTCCCCGATCATCCTCCTATCTTCATGATATTGGTACTCCCACTGCTATTCCTAAGAGGCTTATCGGTCCTGAATTCCATATTTCTAGAGTGCTCACCTGTACCAACGTAGTCTCAGGTCTAGCCAAATTTGTAAGGTAGAACTGCAGTCATGGTAGTGGAGGGGGAGCATTCAGGAACAAGAGGGATGATGTGGGATCCACTGGTGCTATACTACACCTTGGTTGAAGCAGCCCTTCCTTATCCTTCTCTGGGGGATACCCAATTGGCTGCAGATGGGTTTTGGGTCTACACTTCAACCCCCATCTTTTGCATCAATATAGTTGTTTGCTTGGGATCTTTTTGATACCTGACACCTGATCCCGTGGACACCTCATGTGTTCAGGCTTGTGTGCTTCTTCCATGTGGGCTTATTTGCTTCCCTGTTAGATAGCTGCTTGTTTAACCTCAAGCCTTTAAGGTCCGAGACACTATATCTTTTGATAGCTGGGCACCATCTGCTTCCTTCATTGCATTTGCTTATGACCCATTTTTATCTTCAGTGATAGTATCAAGAAGGTGAGTACCAAAGAGTGCTAGGTTATCAGAACAAAGTGTCCTCGTGTTAAGGGAGGCCTTGAGTAGAGACCCAAAGGCCATCTGCTATCTCAGTACTTAACATATAAATATATGTACATTGGCCTCTATCCCTTTCATTATAAATTAACTATTATAGACATGGCTATAGCTATACCTCTATAAGTAGCCTTTGCCGCATATTTTGTTCTTCTCTTTCCTTTTACTTTCCTCCTATCACATTAGCATACTCACCCCCCATTCGGCCCCCAGTATTTCCTGTTGGATACGTTGCACTTGATTAAGCCTCACCACCCATTATACACTCCCCTCACCATCGGTTTCAGATCTCTTGTTGTGCCCTTATCTCTGAGTTTGTTAGCTTCCCACTACCCACACCCTGACCCCTCCTCTCCCATGTCCCCCCAGAACTGCTGGTCCCGTTGTTTTTCTCCTGGGAATCGTTTATCCTGCCTATCTTATATAGATAGACATAGGGTGAAATAAAAACAAAAGTGAGACCTCAAACAAGAAAACAAAACCAATAGATAGTTCCAGGTCTCTCTGCTCACCTTTTGTATGTTTTCTGATTAAGTCTGATGGGGTGTCATGCCCTGTGCCTCCAGTAAGCAGTGCCTTTTCAGGGGGTCCTCAGGGACCAGGCACTGTTCTTCTTGAGAGACAAGCACCTATCTGATCTCTTCCCCACACTTTGCTACAGCACCCCTGTCTTCATGAGGATGATCTTTTCATGAGGATGAGCCTCAAGCAGGGCTGTCATAGAACTAACTGCTCATAGATTGGGGCTGGAATTCAGAGTAAGCCCCAACTCCACTCATCTATCTGTGCTGTGTATATATATATATATATATATATATATTTCACTTTAGAGACTTGGTTTCATTCTGTGAGAGAGACCATTGTAAACCACTCCCAGGGACCATGGCAACACCTGCATGGATTGTTCTAGGACTGCCTTCGGTTCCCTTGAAGAATGAGCAGATACAATGTTGTGATGGGGAAAATCCCATGGTACAACTTTCTAGGTCTTTTTCTCACTGATGTACTTTCAATTTTTAAAGCACTTCTTCCTAATTATATCCCATGGTTATCCTGTGTCCTTCAAGAAAAAAAATCTATCCAGAATTTCCCCAAAGAGCCTTGTAAGTGATTGCATGTGAGGCGATTTACATGGTATGCACTACACATCCCTGACACAATAGGACATTTCCTTGCCAAGCTGGTGTCCAATGCTAAATGTAGCTCTGTGCTGTGGGGCAGGCGTTAAGGTCAAGCCCTGAATGGGCCTGAACTTGACATAGACCAGGCTTGCCACCATGGTCAGCTCTGATCTCTGCCTGCACCTGCACCTCCAGAAGAACTGAGCTGGTGGGTTTTCTTCAGAATGTGCCAGACATGATGATGGACACAGAAGGATGAGCTCCTTGGATGGGTAGATGTGTCCAGGCAAGACCTCACCATCTTTCGTAAGTTCACCCTTAGAAACCTCTGAGATGCTCTCTCTGGTCATGTGGAAAACACTCACGTCTTTTTCCCAGGTGGAGAGCATCAGGTCCTCAAGAAACAAGCCCTGAATTTGGTGGACACAGAGTCCAGAGATTGGTAATCTCCCAAGACACTATGTGCCAGCCTCCAAAGACCAGCAGAACTGAACCAAAGGATCCAGTGTGTACCATATATATCCATGTATAAGCTGAATTTTTCAGCACAGTTTTAATGCCGTTTTGGTGGTAAAATTAGGTGCCTTGGCTAATATGTGGGTTAGCTTATACTTGAGTATATACGGTAATTTACTTGATTCTCCCCTACTTCTTCCCTCTCTCTCTTTTTAAAAAAATCCAAATAGTTCAAGTCACAGGGGTGGTTCTCTCTGCTTGTAGAGAAAGAAGCACCAGGACCCAATCTGAAATTCCCTTTGTTAGCCAAGGGCTTTGGCTCCAGTGCCTTCTTAGGGCAATAAACAGGACAGTGTATCATGGAGGCTGTGCCCATCCCTCTGCCAGCATTCATTAAATAATTCTAGTAGCTGCTTGATGGGGTAAAGCAATTATGATGCATTTTTCATTCAATCAACCGAATCAATTAATTCCTTTACTCACATAGAAACAACAACAAAAAAAAATCCCAAAGCCTTCTTGTTCAACAGTCAGCATGCTAGATAGCTGCTTTTAAATACAACATTTACATGAAATTATCTTCTTATATAATTAACAGCTACCAGTTAATAAACATGCCTCAGATAAAAGAGTAGCCCTATAAATGAACGAAGTGAAACAGCACCACTTAGCAGGCTCAAAGCAACAGGCCCACGCTGGCTCCACCGTATGGAGAGCCTCTGTTAGAGACGCTTCCAGAAGAGCTGTTCCCAGCGGCCATGGGCCTCCGGAGTTGGGTGGGTGGGAGACTCAGACACTCAGAGACTTATAATTTTTAAAATCTTTGGGATGAAATTAGGGTTCACTTCTTAACACATTGAGGATGGGTCCTGAGTTTATCCAGTCTTTAATGTGTTAGCTTGCAGATGGGTTTTGGATCTCCACGCCTTCCCCACCTCTTCGCCATGGATTTGGTTGCTTGATTCTTAACTTCTTGATTTTAAAATAGCCGGTCTTTAATGTGCTAAGAGACCCTGTGGAGGGAGCAGGGAAGCGCTTCCTGTGGTGTCCCTATGTAGGAAAAGCTCCAGATGTCCCAGACTGGCCACAAAATGGGGAAAGCTCCATGGGACGTGACCACACAGGCCCCTGCTCTAAACTGTCTTGAACTGCAGTCGGCCAAGTCCCGCAAAAAACCACTGGAGTGTTGGAAGTGGAAAGGCCTGCATGACTTCTGGGCACTTGAGAAAATGAGAAGATCTCTGTATTTATTTTTGCAAACAAGCTAGAGCCAGGAGCAAGGCCCCTGTGGCTCTGAGTGTGATATTACGCAAGGGGAGTCTGTCTACCCCAGGGAGCCAGACCACTCCACTCCTGGAATGTGGCCTTGATGCCTCCATCAGGACCACACAGGGCTCTTTTCTCAGCTGTCATGGGGGGAGGCCTGTGTCTTACCAAGTGCTCCCTTCATAATGAGCGAAAGCCCGTTTGCAGAAATGAAGTGGAAGCAGGAAGCAGCATCTGGGGATTGGGAAGGTGCTTGGTGGACCTTCAGGGCAGGTCTACCCCAGCTGCACCTCGCCCTGACCAGTCATCTCAGGAGGCTGTGCTCAGGGTTGGGGTGGAGACCCTTTTGAAATGGGGAGGAGGTGAAGTTAACCATTGGGTTATGGGAACCCATGGATAGACGGACTGGCCTTGAGGGCAGGAGGAAAACCCTTCCAACATGGGGAGGGGGGTCCACCCCAATTCACAAAGACACAAGGATGCCACTGCCTTCCAAATGATATTTCTCCTCACGCCCGGGTCCATTTGCCCCAGATCCTGACACAGAACTCACTTTTCCCTGTAGTTGGGAGTAATACCTGGGGGTGGGGTGGGGGGAGTGTTTCCTTGGAAACAGACAATGGGACACACGGGTAGGGGAGATGGTCTCCAAACTAGGCTCTAGCCAAGAATGACGAGATGGAAGTCTCTTCTCTTTCATAGTGTGATCAAACAAGATAATGGGCAGCAAAGAGCTCTGGGAACGATCCCGGGCCACTGCAATGTACGATAATTAGTGTCATCATTTTCTATTTGCAACATAAACCCCATTTGCTTTCCTGGTACTGCCATAGGTGAGGTGCAGGGTTCAGGTGTGAAATGCCAGCCTGCCTGGGGACTGCAGGCCCTTTGTGTCCATTTGGAGCTGGCTGGGAGCTGGGGGCGGGGGGGGGCGGCGCTGGCAGGAAGTTGTGGGAAGATGCACAGATGTTTCCTTCTGCTTGTCTCCTCTCTGGGCACTCTTGATTCTGCCCCCTGTTCTGGGCATTTTCAGTGAGTGCTTGTTCAGTGCCAGGCTAAGCAGTCTACATTCACCATCTCAGGTAATCTTCCCCACGGTCCCCAGGTGGGGGCTGCACATATGATCACCATTTTACAGAGGAGAGCACTGGGAATCAGAGACCTGGAGTAATGGACCCAGCATCACCCAGCATCGTGGGCCAGCCAGTGGCCAGACTAGAAATCAAACCTAGGTTTTTCTGATACCCAAACCCTTAATCTTAACCCCTAGAGTACACGACCCCAGGCCCCCCAAGCTCTATTCCCATTGGGTCAATTCCAATTCATAGTGGCCCTACAGAACAGGGTAGGACTGGCTCAGAGGCCTTTGGGCTGTGATCTTTATGGAAGCAGGTCCCCAGCTCTTCACTCTGGCAGAGCCGCTGGTGGCTTTGAACCCCTGACTCTGCAGATGGTAGCTGAGTGTTTAACCACAGGGCCCAGCGGGCTTCCTCAGACCCGAAGGCTGCAGTGGAACAAGAGCCACAGCAACAGACTGGGTCTGGGTGGGTGTAAGGCTCAGGGGCAGCCCTGGCTGACAGCCTACTCTGCGATGCAAAGTTGTTCTGCAGTCCCCCGGGTGGGCCTCTGAGCCTCCTCCAGAGATGCTGAGCACGCGGGGAGGAGAGCACAGGCTGGGAGTTGGGCAGAGTTGAGAACCAAGCCAGGACACCATTCTAGGGCTCAGCTTCCTGACCTCAAAAGTACAGCTAAATAGTCATACACCTCACTTGGGATTTGCACCAACTAGCCGAATGGCCATTTTCCCATGCAGATTCAACTTGGCTCTGCATAAAATCCCTAGCCCAACCCACCACCAGTGATTCTGACTTGCGGGACCCCATAGGACAGGCTAGACCTATCTCATGAGGTTCCCAGCCTCTCTCCTGTGGAGTGGCTGGTGGTTTTGAACTGCTGACCTCGCCACCGGGGCTCCTAAGTTCCCCTCACTGCCATCGAATCACTGCCGACTCACAGAAACCCGGTGTGTGGGTTTCTGAGGTCCTAACTATTGGCAAGAATAGAAAGCCAGTCTTTCTCCTTCAGAGCTGCTGGTGGTTGAGAACTGCTGACCATGAGGTTTGGAGCCCAACGCATAACCGTGACTTCACCAGGATCAGGTAGAAGCTTAATAAAGTGTCATTGTGGCGGCCCCACTGTTGTCATTATTACCTGAGGGGGCAGCTCTTAGGGCCATGGGGCCATTTTCACCATCCTGGTTGAGAAGAAAAGGGCACAATGCTGATGGATTCCTGGTGAAATTCTTGCACCGCTCAGGCCAAAGGCTGCAGGCGGAACAGCTTTGCGTGGGGAGCGAGCTTCCAGCTTCAAATGGGAAGACTGGCTTCTGGTCACCATCCTTTTGCGTGGTCAGCATTTTCCCCTTTGTAGACAGCACCGTCATGTCACTGATCAGATTTTCAACCCCAAAGACCCCTCAGAGGTTGGCCAGGCAGTGTCATTACCCCCAGTTTCTAGGTGAGGGACGGAGACGATACAGAGAAGGTTGGTGACTGGGCGGGGGTGGGGGGGAGGGGAGGCAGGTGCCCGTGTCTTCTGGGGCTTTCGTAGGGGACCTCGGGCAGAGAGCCCGGCCGGCTGAGTAATTTCGACAGCCAACGCTAATGGAGTGCCACTGGCATACAGTGCCCAAAGGAACATCTGGTAGTCAGGTACCTGGAGGCTGAATTTGCTTGTTCAGTTCCCTCAATGGCTGCTGAAGACCAGATCTCCAAGAGGTTCCATGGGTGTTGAGTTCCTCCAGTGAGAGGGTGAGGGGTTGGCTTGGCAACCCCATCTGAGCCCCACCAAGAGCAAAACTGCCCCCCTCCTCTGCCCCCCAGAAGGGCCAAGCGTGGTCGGTGTGGGAGCAGCAGGCACAGCCGGGGGCTGGGTGGCGGGTGGGTGGCGGGCATGTGTCGGCCTCTATTTCAACTGGCTCACGGCACCTTTTATCTTCGTGACTGCGCTTCCAAGGCCGGGTTGATGCCTGGGTATCTGCTTAGGAGCTAACAGGTTTAGTTTTATTGTTTTGTCAAAATACTGCAGAAATCAATATATCTCCATAATTCAGTGTTATACCAAGAGGCATTTTTGTGCCATATATAGCAAAAATTGTATTATACTTTTGAGATCATAGGTAATGATGACAAAGTGTTCTGTGTTCAATTCCAGCATTAGCGTCTGGTTTGAACAGAGCTTGAAATATGATCTCTGAGCTAAGAGGCTTTAATATTAAGATCTTTAACGGTAATTTATGTGACACAAGATAGGGTTTAGCATAATACAGTGTAATGGGCTCCTCAAATGGAGAGGACGAGAGACAATTGAAAACAAGGTAAAAATGGTAAATTATAAATAACGGCAAATCCGCCTTTATGTTGTTCATTTATTTTTGATTTGTTCGATAGGCTCTATAATCTCTCATGTTCCCATGTTTCGGAACAGGACATTTCTCAAATGGTGCCGCTTCGAAAGGAGAGTGCTGGAGACATTGTTGGCTACGGCTCTCCGTCCAAGGGCCTCTCCCTTATACAAAGCTTGATCTGCACCCGCCAATTAATCTATTCTCTTGTCCCCTCTCCCTGTGCCTCTCTTCTTCCTGGCATTTATGGGTTGTTTCTAGATTTGTGTATCTCAACTCTTCTGGGAAACGGCGGGGGAGGTAGACGTGAGAACCCCTTGCTAATTTTGTCAAGAAGTCACGGAGGCATGCATTAAGGGTTTTAGACCCCTCACTAGAAAAATCACATTCCTAATGAAGGAAGAAGGGGATGGGAAATTAGTTACCCATGGAGATAGAGCCACTGTTCCTCTGTATCCCGATGGGCTTCGAGCCTCCCAGCTGCCAGGGGCACAAAGGTTCTTGCAATTTAAAAAAAATAACACAATTGAAGGAAGAGGGTACTTCTTCAAGAGAAAGAAATCGTTCTTGGAATTTAGCCCGTGGGGATCTTGGGAAAGAAACTCATCTGTGGTGGTTCTGCTTACGTTCTCCAACTTGGCTTGTTGTCAAGATCTGGAAATGTGCAGGTAGGAGGGCTGTGGAACAGGAAGGCAGATCTTCTAAGGATAATTGGCCTCGAAGGCTTTGACATCAGAAGAATGGTCATTCAATGTGATTTGACCTGGTCTCCCCACAAGGACCTCTCCGCCCCATCCCGGCACCATCCTAGGAGGGTCCACACTGTGGAGAAGGTGGAAGCGTGAGCAGGGGAGATGGGTGGGACATGCAAGTGGCCGGTGGGGGGTGGGGAGGATCATTCCTGTCGCACTCGCTACAGTTGGCAAAGATGTGTGACTATTTTCCATGTTTGGAAGCCCCCACTTTGGCCAGAATGTTCCTCAGAAGCGAGAGGGGTGAGGCTCGGTCTCCTCCACTTTGGACATGTTCTCGGGAGGGCGCCGTCTCTGGAGCAGAGTGTCACGCGTGGGGCAGGATGAGGTCACTGCACAAGAGGAAGGTCCCCCATGAGATGAGTGCCCGAGCGGTTGCAGCAGCAACTGCTGGGCATTTGGCGCGGCACTGGACCCTGTTTCCGCTATTGCTTGTAGGGTCACCAATGACAACAACAACAACAACATTCACAACAGCAGCAGCAACAGCAGTGATCTGGCAGGATGAGTTGGCCTCAGCCCTCCTTGTGCCCGTTGAAACTGAGGCGGGGGTGTCAGCAGCAGACGGCAGGTGAAATGGAAATGCACTTCTGCCCAGAGGGACCGGCCAGCTTCCTTGAGGCTGGGGCTCACCCGATGCTGCCATGACACCAGCACTGGTTGCTGCATGGGCTGTCTGAACAAGCCTCCCTGAAGCTTTGTCTTGTCATCCGCTGACCCCTCCAAGCAGGAATTTGGAGGGCTGTAGACACCGCAGGAGGGCCAGGAACGGTCTGTTGTACCCCCTTGGTGTGCATCTTTTACCAAGTCTTGAACCAAGATTTTGTTCCAGGGGTCCCAGAGGCTTGCATGGCAGTCGGGAGGTCGGAAAGCAGCTACTTTGCAGGTGAGTCACATCGTTGGCCACAGAGTCCATCATGGCAGCAGCTGCCGCCTCAGCCAACCCCACTTGCACCAGAGTGGGCTACTCACCTTCCGTCCACCACCTTGATGTCTGTCCATCTACCTGCGCATGGCTGATGTTGAAAAATAATAGACCTCTCTTGCTGGCCTGCCTTCCAAGTCTTGCACAAGCATTGCTCACTGGCAGGTGCGAAGATTAAGAAAGGGCTTCTGGGATATGAAACCTTCAGCTTAGCCTTGTAGGACAGAGAGGGGTGGGTGAGTGGGTGGGAGGCACGAAGGACCACTGAAACCCAGGGCCTGACCTCTGTCCAAGGGTGTGGTCTTCCTCTCTTCTTCCACCCCCTCCATCTACAGAAGCCCCATTCTGGGTGACAAGATCTCACCCAATGTTGGCATTGAACGTTCCTCACCTCCCTGCTCACCTCCTCCTCTGTCCTGGCGCCCTTCCAGGTCCTGGGACCCTCCTGATGGGGCACCCTGGCCTCTCCCAGCCTCAGCCTCAGCTTCCTCTCTTTCAGGGACACCTAGCTCCTGGGCCTGGGCAGGCCCCGTGCTGTCTCTCAAGCACCCAACTTGTGCCTTTATGGCCTCTACCCATCTGTGTGATGAAGCACTCCGCTGTGTGGTGATTCTTCATTTCCTGTCCTGGCTCCCTGTCAGGCCACATTCCATGAGGTTGGGAGCTGTGACTGTGTGTTCACTGTTCTGCACCCAGAGTCGAACAACCATCAAGTGAGAGGGTGGGTCCAGCCACGGCTCCCGTGATTTCCAAGAGGAAGACCACAGCCTGGGGCACTCAGTAAAAACTGCTCGACTGGAGCGTGAAGTTTAGTCCCAGTGGGTCATCGTCTCTCCCTGTTTGTGAAGCACTTTCCACTCAGCCCTTCCACCCATTCATTTGTCTGAGATGCCACGGTGCAATGCCCAGCCTTGGTGCATGGGCGTGGGTCTTCTGGTGGTTTCTGGTCTCACGAACTTCGGACTGATGCTCAGAATGGTGGAGGTGGCCAAGAATCAGCCTATAGCCACTGCACCACACTGCCCGAGTCCCTGCGTGCCCAGGAAGGTGTCCGTAAAACAGCAAGACGACGGCTGCAGTGAGATCAGTAGTTCTTCTGGGCATGGTGTCTAAGTGGTAGATCAATAATAAATGAGTATCAGGAATACCGTCCAGGGTGAAAACTACCAGGCATAATTATGATTTCTGGCAACTTACTGCTCACGGTGCAAAGGTAGCATGTTTCGACCTGACTTTCACACTTCTGAAAGTATCAGCCTGCTGAAATCCCTGATTAGCAGGGACCCACTGTGGATTGAATGAAATTCTGTAGCCCTAGGTGACATCTCCGAGGCTCCAGTCTGTGAATGTGAGAAGTGTGACATGGGGGACGGTGATTTATGAAAAAGTTTTCTGACTTTGCTGCAATTTTCTTTGAATCCATAAATGCCAAAACATTTAGGCAAGAGTCTAAATATTGACTTGATGGAAACGAACTGCTACCCTGAGGCTGGATGTTGGAGAGCAAACCCCAGAGGGAGTGGAGGTGCTTCTGGCCTGAGCTGCCACAAGTCTCTCTCTCAAACTCCCTCCCCTACTTGTCCCCTCCCACCCGCTCACCTGGCCGCTTGCTGTGGCACCTGTCCCTTCTTGTGCTAGGCTGGGTCAAGTTAGGGGAGGAGGCATTGTCTCATGTCCTGTTTTAACACAGAGGAACCAGTGAGAGCCCTGGAACTCCAAGTATCCTTTCAACCCAGGCCTGCTAGCAGGCCTCCCAGTTGCAGAGGGAGCCCCCGAGAGATGTCGAGTGGTGGAGAAGCTAAGAGGACCGTTGTGCTGTTCAGTCCACACGTCTGTAGGGTCTGTCTTTAGCATAAGCTGGCCATTCAAGCCTGCAGGCGTTTGCCCCAGGCTTTGCTTCTTCTGGTCTAGAGGCCCCTGAACTCTCATTCCTCCTAGGCTGATGATGGCATGAAGATACCCACAGGGATGGCAGATCCTGATGCTCAAGGTTCTTGACGACCTTGTGTCCTAGACCCAGAGCAGAGGTGAAGACTCAGATGTACCCCCTCATGACACTGTTCTCAACGGTCTCTGCCCTGAGCTTCTCTTCTCTTTGGAGCTGGCTGATGAACCTCCCCCTTACCCACCACACCCCGTGATACTCTCTCCTTGATTGCTCTGCCCCTCCCTCTACCTAGGGCACCCTCCCTGACCTCTGCCCTGTTCCTGTCTTCCAGGTCGCATCCTAGTGGGCCTTCAAGGCCACGCTTAGGTTTATCTCACCTACAACCTCTCCTTAACCCCATATGCTCCTCTTGCCCCGATTCTGTCCCCGAGATGGGACCAGGGTCCATGGGACCATCCACAAGGAGATGGCACCAAGGCATTTGGGACACTTGCCTCTCCACAGAAGCAGCCTCTGTTCAGGCATCCTCCCCACTCAGGCCCAACTGCCCACTTCCGTCATCAGGAGCCCTTTGCCATTGGGAGCTGTCCTGGGGTTGGCCTCTATCTCAAATAGCAACCTGCGTGACCTGGGATGGAACACTGCTTGGCCCTGCCCCATCCCTGTGGTCAGTTGGTGTGGCGGTCATGTGCTTACGTTAATTTCATGATTGAGATATAGGGGTGGAGTCTAGCCTGTTAATCTGGAGCTAGCCATTGAGTAGCCAGTAAGGCCTCCATGTGGGCATGGCTGTCTCCTGAGACTTCTGGGAAATCTTGTGATATTTCCCTCATGAAGATGAGAAGCTATCTCCCCAGTTGTTGGGAGTTAGTTTCAGAGACAATGAACTACGGACAAGACAAGATGGTAGTGTTTGAGGAACTGGAGGAGCTGGAGGAGAAGCCACACAGCCTTATCCTGATGGAACCAGACCTCTGAAGCTGGAGAACATACTTGGAGACCCCTGCCAGCGCTGGGTTGCTTCTACCACCACTGGATGCTGTTAATGGACCCCAAGCCCTGGAAGCAAGAAGCCATGGGGAGACCCCTGCCAGTGCCAAGATTCTGCACCCACTGGCCTGTGACTTCGTGAGTCGGAAGGAGACTTTATAGACTGATATCAGGCATATGGGCTAATATCGAATAACTTATGACATTGAACTGGATTGGGTTGGGATGTCCTTTTCCTCTTGTATATAAACCATACCCTCTATATGCATGTCTATGGATTTGTTTCTCTAGTTTACCCAGACTAACACAGTTGTTGATGGGTCACACCACAGGATTTTCATGGGCTGACCTTCAGCAGCAGATCGCGAGTTCTGTCTTCCTAGTCTGTGTTAGTCTGGAAGCCCCCACTGGCACCTACTCCGCAAGCAACATGCAGGCCTCCGCTGGCTGAAAGGTGATGGAAATGCAGTGCTAGGGTCGTTTGCAGGGAAGATGAGAATCTGACCCGTGAGTCACCACTGCTCCAGCTGTTACTGCCGAAATGCCCTGTAAGATGCAGATGCTCTGAGGGTCTGGAGCTGCCTGGCAGACTGGGGGAGCAGTGGTTTCCACAGCACCCAGAGACCCCTCAGCGTGGGCCTGCGAACTCACTGGTGAGTGTGCTTTGCTGGCTGGGGCTGTCACGTGCCCTACTCTCCCTCTTTGGGATGGCGCTAACCCCTCCTCCCACCAGCTGCCCAGAAGAACATGGTGCTTTCCAGATGGGATCTTGCCTTTCCCTGAGGGAACAGAGTCTCGCAGGAAAACAGCAAACCCCTAACAAGCCAGGAAGGCTCTGGGTGCACCAACCGGGTCCCAGGGGCCAAAAGAGGCTGTTGGGTGGCACCCTCGGCTCTCTGCCATCCTTCACCCAGTCATCTATCCCCAGTGGCCCAGGCTTAGGCAGGGTGGCACATGGGTACCCAAAGTGTTGGTTCCCATTTGCAGGGGGGTGTGAACTAGGTTGAGAGGTGCCATTTTAATATTCAGCAAGGGAAGGGTGTGTCAGCATGGAGGGGGTGGGCAAATATGCTCAGTTCTGGGGAGGCACTGGTGCCCTCCACCATCTCCTCGCACTCCACTCTGATGGGTGAGAACAAAGAAGCCATGGCAGTTGGCTCCTTCAGACCGGCCCAACCGCCATTTCTGGAATGAAGCCTGGCTTCCATAACACAAATACTAATCGATCTTTTTGTGAAGGGAGGGGACTGGCTGGATCCATTGAGCTGGGTGCCTCTGATTCTAAGATCCCCCGCTGTCCCCTCACTCTCCTCCACTTTCCGAAGTGACCGGAGGTGTAACAGGTTTTAGAACTTGCTTATAGCACCATCTACTGGGTACTGGGCACCGGGCTTCCCGTTGTTTCTGGAGGCCTGTCCTGCGTGCTGGGGCTCCTTTCTGTTGTCTTTTTCCTCCCCCTCTCCCCTGCCCTTCTTTCCCAGGAAAGTCACCTCATGGGGACTCTGAAGAGGGGCCATCAATTAGCTCACAAGGGAGGCTCCAGGAAAACAAAACGAAGCAACCCGGGCAGCCCTTGCCAGCAGACACTTGCCAAGACGACTGCCTGCACGTTTACCGCCATGCATCTCATCTAATTATTCCCCGGGATCAATAATCTCATCAGCAGACCCAGTGATGGGGACATCAAGGTAATGAATGACTGGGCGGCAGTCAGAAGTGCTGTCCTTAGCCCTGTCACCTCCGAGCTGCCCAAGGGCATGCTGGGAAGCGGGGCGCTGCCTGGCCGAGGGATTAATCATAGTTAGTCCTAACTCATATTTGTGTAATTTGCCTTCTTTATGCAGCCTGCCCGGCATTGATCAGCATGGATTTCTTGCTGCACAACCGACCCCGCCTGCAGGGTGGAGGAGAATGTGAAGGACTCCGTGTGCATGGCCCGGGAAGGGACAAATTGGATTAGTCATGCTTAGGAAGTAGCACAAAGCGAGTCACGTTTCTGGAGGCTGGGCGAGAACTTCCGGGGACTGGGGGTAGAGAAGAGGAGCCGGCTCCAGGGCAGGCTGTGGGGCTCCCCTTTTCAATCGTGGTCATTGGAAGGGGAAGGAGGCCAGGGCAGGGGGGGCTTTCCTGCTGTCACCCTTTCCCAAGATGTATTTGAAAAGACCTGAGATTTGGAGACCCCGAGAGCTTCTCAGGTGTGAGAAGGGTAGTGACGGGACCGTGCCCACCCCCCCCCCCACCACTTACAACAGAGGAGCCCGAGGCACCTGACTTCCCATCGCCAAAGTCAAGGCAACACAACACCCAAGTTTGTGCTAGACATGGGGGTGCAGAGAAAGATCTACCTGCAGAAGCAGTTCCTTCACTAGCTAATCTCCCCAAGTTTGGCTCTGGCAGATCTATTGTGGGTAGGCCTGGTTCTCATCATGGTCTCTCTGGACCGTGCGTCCCCTCTGTGTGTCTTCTCAGAGACTGGTCCCTCTGCCTTGAATGTCCTCTGTGCCCCTTTATAACCAACTCAACTGGCAGCTCTGAGGTGAGAGGACCTGCTGAGCCTGGTTTCTAGGCCCAGTTTAAGTTATTTGTCAACACCCCCTCCCGAGTGGGCAGGCCAGAGGCATCCAGAGCAGCCCAGCTCACACATCTCTCAGCCCTCAGCACCAGCATACCCACAAACATCCTATTGGCCAAAGCAAATCACATGGTTCAAGATCCATCTGTATGATTAGATGGGAACCTTAAGGGTCAAGGAGTTAGTGTTGGGCGTGGGGAAGGAAGAACTCAGAAAAGGAGGGCCGGTGGGAGATGGTTGCAATACTTGAAGGATGTCTTCAAGGTCCCTGGATTGGACATTGTGAAATGGTGGAAGGCTTGGGTATATGTTTTGCTGTTTTAATCTCCAGCAGCAGCGACCAAGTCCATACTCTTGAGAAGAACAAACAAACATGGGATGAGAGTCTTGGACCCTGCCATATGGTCGCAGAGGTGGGTGTGGGCTCTGCGAGGGGTGTGGTTTTGGTAGGGTCTGGAGGTCAAGCACCAAGTGAAAAAAATGCATGAATTATTCTGAGTGGTGATGATATCAACTTGGTATATCTTTCCATGTGTTTGGACCTCTTTGCATTCACATTTAGACGTTGCTCTAACTCACCTATGTCTACTTAACGCTTTTAAAATATGCAAAGCAGATGCTTCATTCACAAGGCAGAGCCATAGAAAAAGTTCTCTTTCAGAGCACCTTTACTCTCAAAACTTCCCTTTCCCCCATTCCCACTCATTCCTTAAAGAGCCTTTTAAATGACAGTTCAGTTTGTCACCCTATCTTTATTTTTTTAAATAAGCACATCGGTTTCTCTTCCTGTGTGTTTGTATACAAATATGTAAGGCAAACGATGGGATTTCAAAAAGTTCATGGAAACATGGAATGGAAAAATGATGGAATTCTGGAACCTTCTCATATGTGTTGATACATTGATATACTTATTTGCTTATGTATAGATATATTTATTTTCTCTCCTTTTTCTTATACAACAGGTGGCTGTATTTTACCATCCACCCACCCATCCACCCATCCACCCATCCACCCATCCACCCACCCACCTATCCACCCATCATCCATCCATCCATCCACCCATCATCCATCTACCCACCCACCCACCCATCCACCCATCCACCCATCATCCACCCATCATCCATTCATCTGTCCGTCCGTCTAGTCATACCTTCTTTTACAGCTTGCTTTCATTCACTTACTCTGGGCTTCTTCCACGCTCTTCTCATTCTTTTCTATGGCCCAATGACATGCCACTGTGTGGTTGTGGTATTTGTCATCCACAAGGTCTTGTATCGTTAGTGAAGTTGTATCAGCAGGTAAATTCTAAAGCAAAGTGGCTGGGCTGAGGGCACATTTTGTATCGTTCAGGTTCACCAGCTTTTGATGAGGACATTGGGGAAGATGAAATGAAATCTGGGGAGTAGTGAAGGGAACTGTGGTAATCTGGACGGGCAACTTCTGACTCCCCAGGTCAAACCCCAAGCATCTAGATTGCCTGTCCCCTAACACCCCTTCAGAACAACCCTTTCTCAGGGAGTTTTAGCACTTTCTGTGTGTAGTGCTGGATTCATTGTTTAGGGTAGCGGTACCAAATGACCACAAGCTTGGCGACTTAAAAGAATAGGGAGATCTTCCCCTGAGAAGCAAGGCCAGAAACAAGAAGTGTTTCATTAAGGCAAAATCAAGCTTCCCCACAGACTGTCCACCTCCCACGGGCTCCAGGGAAGGAGCTGTTTGTTACCTTTTTCTGCTTTTTGTGGCGCCAGCACTCCCTGGCTTGTGGCTGCATCACTTCAACCTCCACCTCCACAGTCACCTGGCCTCCCCTTCTGGGCGTAGAATTTCCCCAGGCTTCCCGCTGAAAAGGGAGCATGTGATCTCGCACAGAGACCACCCAGGTAATCAGGATCACTTCTCCAAGAGCTGTAAATTAATCAAACCTGCAAAACTCTTGATTTCCTCCACTCCCTCCCCCCCTCCCCGCCTCTTCTTCTATATTTGCCAGAATATAGAGTTTACAGAGACTGGTTCAGAGATTAGGGGCCAGAGAGCTGGTTCAACTCATCACGGCCCTGTGTGCAACAGAGCAAGCACTGCCTGGTCCTGCACATCCTCGCAGTTGCTATGTTTGAGCTTGGTGATGCAGCCACGGTGTTGGCCCGCCTCCGGGAGGGTCTCCCCCTGATTTGTTGCCCCCCTACTTAGCTCAGGATCATGTATGTCCTTCCCCAGAGACTGCTAAAACATCCAAAGTACACGAGGCAAAAGTTCACCCTCCTGCCTTCTAAGGAGCATTCTGGTTATACAAGAGAGACTCGCTCCCTGTTCTTCCAGCAGACCAACCACAGTGCATTCCATATTCTTCACCAGCAGCCTGATTCAAAGGCATCGGTTCTTTCTTGATCTTACATCATCATGATCCAACTTCTACCTGCATTCGAGGTGATTGAAAACATCTCGGGTTGGGCCAGGTGCACTTCTGGTCTCCTCACAGCCACACCTTTGCTTTTGAACAGGCGAAGGAGGTCTTTGGTCGCAGCGCTGCCCGGTGCAGCACGTCACATGATTTCCTCACATCCACGGGTTGGTCACGGATCCAGTCATGCGAGATTCTTGGGACCTTCAGTCTTTCCCATTTATCATGATGCTGCAGACTCTGGCTTTCTTTGTATGGCTGTGTCATCCATACTGAAGGTGGATCTTCATCAGTCATTGCTTCAAGCCCTATGGCATCCGCATACCCTAGAGGGTTAATAAGGCTTCCCATGCTCCTGATGCCCCGTTCTTCTTTATATAGTCCAGAGTCTTGCACTGTTTGCTTAGCATAATCCAGACACCCCCACACCCCCATCATAAGGTTGATCCTGACACCATCACGACATGCCTATATGTCAAGTTGACCTGAAATGATGTAGCTTCCACAGATATCTTTAGAGGCGTTATAATTCAGACCCATGCAAGCTCTGTCTGTCTATGAAGCATGGTTACCTGCCGTTTCTCAGACCATCCTAAGACCTCGGAGGAGCACCCGGTCTTGGCATCCACTTCACAGGGGAGTAAATCGAGGCAGAGAGCTCTGAGCAACCAGTGTCCTGACTGCTGGCCTAGAAGGATCCTGGACACTGTCTGCTCCCCAGAAGATGACCCTGAGCAGAATGAGCCGCCTCTGACCCTGTGGCTTGGACCCCGAGGAGGATTCTGGGAACTCTTGTATTTCTCCTTGGAGGCAAGAGATTCTTTCTCTCTTTCCCACTCTCAGATCACTGTCTGGGAGACATGACAGCTGACAAGACACATGGAACTACGCTAGAGCCCTGAGCAGGAGGAACCACGTGGAGACCCCTGCCAGCGCTGAGATGCTTACACTGCCACTGGATCCACAAGACTTCCCACCCACTGGCCTGTGGTCTTCCTGCATTCAGCATCATTGCATGTGCTTCACTGTGAATCTGAAGAGGACTTTATAGACTGGTATCAGACATATGGACTAATATTGGACTTATGGACTTGATCTGGACTGGGCTGGGATAGTTTCTCAATAGACTTTTTGATGTAAAGCTCTCTCTTACCCACATATGAGTGTCTCTGGACTTTTCTCCCTATGTTCAAACTGGCCTAACACAGCTCCTGGGTGCTGTAGAGGCAGGAGAGGTGGGCGGAAGGGAGAGAGACTGTGTGGATGAGCTGAGAAGGGGGCTCCTTGGGGGTCCTCCAGGAGCTAATGGCAGTGAGGACATGTTGCATGGCCATGTGGGGTCAGAAAAGTGTGAGCTTCCAGAACAATCCAGGATGAGGGGCTGGGCTTCTTTGTTCCCAGCAATTTCGCAGCGCATTTTTTGAAGACCAGGTAGTGATCACATCGCACGCACACACACACTCACCCCCTCCTCATTGTCTTCTGCAGAGAGAGAGCTGTGGAAATGGGCTAAGAACATCTCCCCAAAGTGCAAGCAATGTTGTCCTTTGACAATGAAAACACAATGGGAGGGGGATTTAGACACCGTGCCCCTCCCCAGTGACTCCTCCAAGCTGTCCCATGGAGCTAGAGATGAGGGCGAGGGGAGAAAGAGGCACATCTTTTTTCTTTTTCTTTTTCTAATTCAAAGCAGGAATCTCTTCAGTTAACAATAACTTATACTTCCCAGCTGTTGTCTGGATTACGCTCATATGAAGATAAAGCCCCACGCTATGTTCCGGCGCAGCTCTAAGACCGACCGCAGCCTGGCGGCTCTTCAGTGGAGACTGTAGACAGAGTGTGGAGACACCCCATATAAAGCAGGGCTGCACGGCTGTTGCTCAGAACCGCAGAGCAGGCGCTGTGGGACACGGGGGGCCAGATGGACCATGGCCTGGCCCTGTGCCGCCCTCACCAGGGCATCATCCTGATGTTTGATAGCCACTGTGTCAGCTCCAGGGGACCCGCTGCTGAAGAAGCATCACCCTGCAAACCTTAGGAAGAGCCACTGGACATGGCCTGGTGTGGCCCAAAGAAGAGCCTCATAGGTGGGAAGATACAATGAGGGTAGAATGGAGTCCACCTTCACGGTGACGATGGCACAAAGCTTTAAAGAATGTGTGTGTGTGTGTGTGTGTGTGATTGTTTCTTCAGGGAGCATAGAGTAGTTCTGTATTTCATCGGAAACTTGAGCTCCACAGTGGTTTTCTTGATTGTAATGTTTACAGATGGAGACTGCCAGCCCTTTCTTACGCAGGACCCCCGGCGAGGTTCACGCTACCAACTTTTAGGAGAAAAGCTTCTGTGCCACCAGGGACCTCTAGTATGCATGGCACTTTCAAGGCCAGGGGGTGTCCTGTGCCCAGCAGGGCCTCTTGGTGGGTCATGAGGGTGGGCAGAGGGGGCTCTGGATCAGATCTTCCTGGTTTCGAGTTTCTGGGTCCATTTGCTAACCTCGCAACGGCTCTGTGCCTTTACCTGTCAAATGGGGAGGGCATTGGTACCGAACCACAAGACTGCGGTGAAGAGTGAAGGACTCTCAGGCTCCTGAGACCGAGACCCCAGATAGGAAAAAATCCCCAAAGCAGCTCCAACTCAACCAGAGAGCTCTGTGATGCAGTGAGCAGTTCTTGGCGGTTCTAACCCACCTGCTGGCTCCGAGGGAGGAGATGTGGCAACCTGCTTCTGCAATCTGGATACCCTCTGGGGCAGCTCGGCTGTCACCTGAGGCTGCTGGGAGTCAGCATTAGCTCAGCGGACCCCAGAAACTCAGCTGCCCCACCCCAAAGTCTTGTCTGGTGATCTCAGGTCTCAGAGCTATATAGACAGGGCACGGATGGAATGTGAATTTAGCTCAGGCTCCCACAGTCATGTAACAACTCCACTATATGCTCCAACATTTCAACTGAGTCCCACACTCAACCACTTACGCCACCGGGGCTCAGCCCGCCATCATCATTTTCAAAGTATCTTCTTTCTACTTGAGCCCTTGGTATCAGCTCCTCATTTCCCCCCTCCCTATCCCTCCTTCCCTCCCGAGCCCTTGATAATTTATAAATTACTATTTTTTCATGTCTTGCACTGTCCGATGTCTCCCTCTACCCTTGTCTGTTGTCCACCCCCCCCCGGGAGGGGGCTCGCTTTGCTTTTTAATACTCAAGAGAGGTCTCGTGCAGCTGCTTTCCCTAATGCAACTTGTCTTTTGCTCTCTCGACAGCTGCTTCCATGAGCGTCGATGGTGGCTCCAAGCCAGAAAAAATCCTTGGCAACTTCGACTCTTCCCCCATTTGTCACGATGCTGTCTAGAGGTCCAGTTTTCACCTTGAGCTGCCACCCATCGAGGCAGTCCATGATCATCATCAGCCACCGTTTCAAGTCCTCGCTTTCGGCAGGCACGGTTGAGTTGTCTGCCTATCACAGGTTGTTCCTCAGCCTTCCTCCAATCCTGATGCCACATCCTCCTTCCTATAAACCAGCTTCTCTGTTGATGTGCTGGACACGCAGATCAAACCCGCGTGGGGCGAGGCTATGGCCCCGATGCACACCTTTCCTGGTATCAGACCATGCGGCTTCCCCTTGTCCTAGTCACACAACTGCCTCTCGATCCATTTACACGTTCTGAAGGAGCACATGGGAGTGCTCCGGAATTCCCCTTCTTCGCAGGGTTACCCACACTTTATGACAATGCTAGCGGGGGACCTTCGGATGGGCTGTGCACAGACGCACCTTGGGATGATGGGGAGACCTTCCTACCATATACCTGGTCAGGTGTTGCTTGGATTTGTCTCATTTGCTCCCAGGTGTATGTCAAGATGAGTCCTTCCATTAGCCTCCCCCGCCCCCCAAGAGAGCAGAGCTGTCGATCACAGGCATTCACAACTCAGAGACTGCGCGCCATGAAGGTGAAGCCTTGGCGCCGGCCCACGGCTCCTCCCTTTGCTCTGCGTTTGCTCCTCAGCAACACGGGGCTGGAAGAACTTTCTGGATCTAATAGAGAGGTGGCTCTGAAACCGAGATTTGCAATCCCCTTGTCCCTGCAGCACACGGGCTTGGTGAAGCTTCCCTCCCCAGGAAAATAGAGACAGCTGGTGCTTTCTCCCAAACGGAAACTCTGCCAGCCTTCCATTCGGGGTTTATTATGCTTTCTGTATCTCTGCTCATTTTTCACCAGTATTGCATTAAGTATTGATATTGATTTCTTGTAAATGGGACTGAAATAGATGGCCCACAGTTTTTTGTTATTGTTCGGTGGCACTTGTGTGTGATTTATGATGGCTGCCGTGCAAACTGCCCCTCGCTGCCACGGCCTAAATTAAATGTGCCACGCTCTGGCCTCTGCTCGTCACCTGCATTTCTCATTTGATATCAGAAATTATTATGTATAAAGTTTCTCTTTCCTTCCTCCTGTCCTTAAGGACAGCATCCCTGCCCTCGGTACAGCGTTCCGAGTTGGGGCGGTCATGGCCACCATCATTCCGAAGTGGAAGGAAGGGGATGTAGAGAGGGCTAGAGAGGTCTGCGAGACCACCCTTGAGTGACCTTGAGAAAGCCCTTTTGCTCCTGTTCTGCCCACGTGGAGCTGGTGGGGCCCAGGGACTGGCGAGAGTGGGATCCTTGTTAGCAGCTCCCCCACTCCCAGGGTGATCCTGGTGGGACCGGCAGGCAACTCCCGAGGGATTCGGGGGCAATAGGCTGCTTGGCTGGGCACCCTTTTGGAAGGCAAGATGACTGGGGTTTTGTGTGGGAGGGAGTTGCCCCTGCAAAGGAGATCCGGGTCCACAGAGAGGCCAGGGAGTGGCCTGCCCAGAACAAGAACAGGCAAGTGACCTGCTCTGCCCCCTGCCCCCGCCCCTCAGGCCAGCCTTCTCATTCTACACTGTCGCTGTTCGCTGTGCTGTTCGGGGAGGTCAGACCAGGGCTGAAAGGCCCCTACAGAGCCTTTCACAAGAGCTCGAGACCTTCCCGTTGTTCCTGTGGTTGTGACGGTGAGCTCCAAGTCCACTCCTCCACCCGCAGTGGCCCGCTGGGGGAGCGGAGACTTGCCCACGAGCTATCAGCCAGCCACAGCTTTCTCCCGAGAAGTGGCGATGGCTCCTGACTTCAGAGATCCTCCCAGGCCTCCCTCCTCTCCCCATTCCTCCTCTAGCCCCACCCCCTCCTCCCTACAATACTCACAGCTCCTGGGGAGGCGACCTCTGTCTGGTATGTCTCCAGCTGTTCCGAGAACACTTCAGGGGTGACAGTGCCAGCAGCTGCCATGGCTGAGGAGTGAGGTGGAGACGTACAGCAGTGTGTGTGTTGTTCATGGGGTGAGTGTGTGTGAGTGCTGGTGGGTCTGTGTAGGAATTCATAGATAGGTATGCATATGTGTGTCTGTGTGGGAGTATGCACATGTATTCATATGAGTATATATTTGTGTGTGCTCATGTATATATATGCGTGTGTTTTGTGTGTGAGGACACACGTGTGTCCACGCATGTCTGAGTGACATGTGTGCTTGTGCATGAGGGTGTGTGTGCATGTGTCTTTGTGCGCAGGCGTGTGTCTGTGTGAATGTGTGCTCCCAGGCATGTGCATGCATGCGCATGTGTGCATGGACACATGGATGTGCGTGTCACCCTTTGGGTGTCTCTTTGTCCCGGCGACATCTCTTGCTAGAGATAATGATGATGAAGCGGATTTTCTCTCATGGTGCGACCTGGCGTGGGCAAGCAGCGCTGTCTGACTGGGACTCACTGCGCCTTGCCGTGGCCTCGGCTTCTGAAGGCGCGGGGTTGGGCTGCTCTGCTTTCTGTGTGGGGTGAAACTGTGTCTGTGAATTAGACTTTCCTGTCTGTCCGCAGTAGGGCCGAGACCTGCTCACATAGTCACAGGTGCCCCTGGTCTGCTGGTGGCGAGGTTGTAGTGGGCTGTCCAAGGCCTTCCAAGCGACTCCTTCAGGCCCTGGCACCCGTCTGTGGCCAGTAGGTCTGCCTGTGTCCAGACGTGCTGTGCTCCCTGAACCTGGGCCTCACGGTCACCACACTCCTTTCTCCAACAACCCACAGGCTGCACCTGCCCCGACTTCGCTGCGCCGGTCCCGTCTGCTGAGGCCAGAGGTCGGTGACAGACAGGGATGCCTGGTGGAGACAGGCGAACAGACAGATGCTGAGCAATGCCGACAGGTTGGCAGAGCTTTTGTCGGCCCCTTGTTAAGCAGTCATACAAAATTCAGTGATACCGACTTACAGTGAAAGAGATTTATATGGTACACCAAGGCAAGACATCCTCAGAAGTCATCAGGTTCTTGTTATTTGACAAAATATTTTTTAAAAAATCATTTTGGGGAAACTCACACAACTCTCACACAATTCATCCATTTATCCATCCATCCCTCCCTCCCTCCCTCCCTCCCTCCCTCCCTCCTTCCATCTATCCATCATATGCAAAGCACATTTGTACCTTTAATGCCATCATCATTCTCAAAACATCTACCTTCCACTTAAGCTCCTGGTATTGGCTCCTGTTTCCACCCCCCCCCTCCACTCTCCCCTCCCTGACAAACCCTTGATAATTTATAAACTATTATAATTTAGTCTTGTCGAACGCTGTCCAATGTGTCCCTTCGCCCACTTCCCTGTTATCTGTACCCCAGGGAGGAGGTTGTACGTAGCTCCTTGTAATCGGTTCCCCCTTTCTGCTCCGCCCTCCTTCCACCCTCCCAGTGCTGCCACTCTCCCCACTGGTCCCAAAGGGATAATTTTGACAAAATCTTCTTATTCCTTATACGCAAGGTCATGTACATAAAATGGGGGTGGGGAGGCTGCGGAAAGTTGGTGGAAAATAGAATGAAAAGGGAATAGAAGATTTCGCAACCTTTTGGAAGGCCCTCACCTCCAAATTCATCTGCTCATGGAGCCCGCGTGAGAGTGCACAAGCACCCAGAGAGGAGCCGCCTGCGTGCCAGTCGGGTATTATGGGAGGGGTGGAGGCCAAGCCACAGAGCCCGCGTGTCAGGCGGAGGTTGGCATTTTGGCAACTTCAGTGCTGGTGTGGACTCGGCACACTGAAGCTGTGGAGGCAGGAGATTTGTTTGCAGTGTTTACAAACCGGGCCTCTTAACACCAGGCAACCAGGTGGCGCGGCTGCCAATTGGAGAGATGGTTTTCCTGGTGCTCCTGGCAACAGCTTTGTATCAAGGAAAGTGGAGCCTAGCCCCCCAAACAAGAAGAACGCAGGTGGTAACTTCACGTCTACCTACACCCGGCTGGTGCAGACGCTGCCGGCCATCCTGAGGCTGGGGAGGCTGGTTTCTGGCCCAGGGTGTGCGCCAGCCGTGGACATGTGGACCAGGGAGCAGAACCTGTGTCCGGGTGGCTCTCACGTTGAAACTGGAGCCTCAGCAAGGCCCAGCGGCTTCGTGCCTCGTTGAGGCCTCGTTTGGCTCAGCATCCTCCTCTTTCTGTCCTGCCTTTGAGGTTCAGGGTCTCAGGAGGTGGAGGCAAAGGGGTCTGTTTTGGGGGGGCTTCGCTGTGACGTGTGGGGCAGACTGTGTTCCTAAGCCCCTACAGGCTGGTTCCCACCACAGTCCGGGGCGGGGAGAGATACTGCATTGGTCCCCACGACAGGCTTTACAGCAAGAAGAGAAAAGTGAAAGGGAGGCCGAAAGAAAAAGCACAAGACAGATCCTCATTCTCCCTCATCCTCACGCTTGAATAACCAGCAATGCTTGCCTCTCCCCTGCTCACACCTCTCACGGACTCTGTTACGTCTGAGACTGTCACTCTTTATGAGAACAGAAAGCCTCGTCTTTCTCCAGAGGAGTGGCTGGTGGTCTCAAACTGCTGGCCATCAGGCCATCTGGCCATCAGATTCTGGTCATCAGGCCAATGAAGAAGCACTTCTCCTCCAGAGCTCCCCAGGCTCACCGTCATTCTCAAGTCACACCTTTGATTTTTAACACTTTAAAGAAGTCTTTTGCAGCAGAGTTGGCCGGTGCAATACATCGTTTGATTTCTTTACTGCTGCTTCCATGGATCCAAGTAATGCTAAATCCTTGACAACTTCCTTTTCTCCATTTATCACATTGCATATTAGTCCGGGTATGAGGACTGCTTTGTTTCCTTTCTGTTCAGGCGTAGTCCATGCTGAAAGCGACTGCCTTCGGTCCTCATTAACGAGCGTTTTACGTTTCACGCGCAGTCAGCGAGATGGTGCGGGTTGCGCATTGCGGGTTGTTCACGAGTCTTCCTCCAGTCGTGAAGCCACGTCCTTCACCGAGTCCATCTCCTCGGATTCTTTCCTCCTCATGAAGTTTGACTCAGCTGGTCGTGAGGGACACCGACCTTAAATACAAAGCTTCTGAGGACGTGTTTGGCTACAGTACATGTCCCTTACATGTGTGTTGGTTGTTAATGTTAATACATCTCATGAGAGTCCCAGAGCAACCAACCAAGTCACTATGTGTCATCAAATATACCCTGACTCACGGAAACCTCATGCTTATCAAAGTAGAACGATGCTCCGTGGGTCTTGAACCCCTAACCTTTTGGTTATCAGCCTCGCACACGAACCATTTGTACCACATAGATGCAACAATTGCACCGCAGCCCCACGCAGTATCCTTATGATCCATTTCTTGCATTTTGGAAAAACCAAAACAACAGAGGGTTGGTAACTTCACCGGGGTTCAGGAAACCAAGACATGCTCACTTTGTAGCATATACTAGTAATTATTACTGCAGAGGGTGCTACTTCCCTTCCTTGCCACCACCCTCCCCTTTTGTGGGAATAAGACTGAGCAGTTTACACAGTCCCACTAGAAGATGTGTGTCTCAATGAATGTTCAGTGTCCATCGTCCTGTGCCCACTGATAGGGTGATCTCCAGGGTGTGCAGAGAGGGGTGAGATTGTTGGATCTCACTGACCGTATAATTAATTGTTCAAATCAGGAAACTTTTGAGAGTAAAAGAGGGTGCTATTAAGATGGTAGAACAACAGATGCTTTGTTAGCACTCCTTAATACATCATGTACATACATTTTTAATAAAGGCCTTAATTAGAAACACAAGGACTTTGGAAAACATTTGATCCAAAGTACACTCTTCTGCTCTATGACTGTGTTTCCCTTCATCAATTTTTAGATAGAAATTTATCTACATATACCTGCATTAGTGTGTGGGTGTGTGCTCACCATACTTTAAGAATAACTAATTTTATTGGGGGCTCATACAGCTCTTATCACAATCCATCCATCCTTCCATCCATCCACGTGTCAAGTACATTTGTACATTTGTTGCCATCGTCATTAAAATTTTTTTCTTTTTTTTTTGAGCCCTTGGTATCAATCAGCTCCTCATTTTTCTTCTCCCTCCCTCATGAACCCTTGATAATTTATAGATTTTTTTCATGTTTTACACTGATGTCTCCCTTCAACCACTTTCCTGTTTTTCCTCCCCTTGAGCGGGGGCTATAGGTAGACATTGTGATTAGTTCTCCTTTTCTACCCCACCTTCCCCTCCCTCTTCCCTTCCTGGTATGGCTACTCTCAATATTGGTCTTGCGAGGTTACCTGTCCTGGATTCCCTGTTTCAAGCTCTTCTCTGTGTCCATGTACATGCTTTGGTCTAGCCGGATCTGTAAGGTAGAATAGGGGTCATGATATTGGGTGGCGGGAGGAGAGGGAGCATTAAAGAACTAGAGGCGAGTTGTATGTTTCATCATTGCTGCACTGAACCCTGACTGGCTCATCTCTTCCCCATGATCCTTTTTAAGGGGATGTCCAGTTGTCTTCTGTTAGGCTTTGGATCTCCAGTCCACATTCCCCCTCATTCACAACGGTATGACTTTTTGTTCTGGATCTTGATGCCTGATACCTGATCCCTTCAGCACCCGTGATCACACAGGCTGGACTGCTTCTTCCACGTGGGCTGTATTGCTTCTCAGCTATCATCCTGCCTTCCTGTCATGTAGTCAGACCGTCAGGTATTTAAAGCAATTCCTGACATACATCTTCACATGCTCCCTTAGTGGAGATATTTTGGTGGCAAAGCTCTTAGGATTTGTTTCTGACACCATCTTTCAATTCAGACTGTGTTCTTGAAAAATAATTCTACTGGGAGCAAATGTCTCTATCAGTTCTAGAGAATGCACAGTTAATTCCTGTGGAGGAAAAGAGCCTCTTTCATTTTTTCTAGCCTTTTCTCCTGGGATTTGGATGAGACATAGCCTAGAGCTTTAAGTTATAGCCATTATATATGCTAACCTGTCCACTCCTATATGATAGTCAGTTTTCTCAGCTTTCTGCTGCCCCCGCCCTCCCAGTTCTGTCATCTCCAGTTGTGTCTCATCAGTTGTTTAATCCATCCATTGGCATTGTGTTTGCAACAATACTCTCATTTCTAAAGGTTCCAATTGGTAATTTCCCAGAGATCCTTGGTTATTATGGTGGTTTTTTGTTTGCTGCTTATTTTTGTAAGTCCAATTTTAATTTTTGTAAAGAGTTAATTTGTATGAGACAGCCAGCTAATCATGGCGCTTCCTGAATGATCAGAGATCCCATTTTGATCTTGTTTGTATTTACGAACTTTAAACCACGTGACTTGTGTGCTGTGTTTGGTCTTCTCTATGGTGGCTTTCCCGGTGCTTGTTCTTGATTGGGAAGAACTTTGTGGGTCTTCGGAAGGAACTCTGCTCTCTAAAAAGACTCTATTAACTCTTTCTCTTCTATGCGCGAGGAAATGCTACAGATGTGGAATGAGCTGCTTGGAGTCTCTGACTTCATATGGCCGTCTGAGGTTTCCTTTGCTGATGTCCAAAGTGTCCTAGGTATAGGGCTGACATTGGCATTCAGTGAAAACCTCATGTGGTGGCCATGTATTCATGATGGCAATTTCATGACTGGGATGTAGGAGTGGAGTCTAGCCTGTTAATCTGGAGATAGCCAATGAGTAGCCAATGAGGCCTCTCTGTGAGCATGGCTTTCTCCTGAGAATCTGGGAAATCTCGCGACATTTCCCTTGTGGAGTTGAGAGGCCATCTCCCAGTTGTTGGGAGTTAGTCCCCGAGACAACGAACTACGGACAAGACAAGATGGCAGCAACCCAGGAGCCGGAAGAGCCAGAGGAGAAGCCACACGGCCTTGCCCTGATGAAACCAGGCATCTGAAGCTGGAGAAGCCACATGGAGACCCCTGTCAGTGCTGAGTTGCCCTTACCACCACTGGATGCTGTTGATGGACCCTGAGCCCTGGAAGGGAGGAGCCATGGGGAGACTCCTACCAGCACTGGGATTCTGCACCCACTGACCTGTGACTTTGTGAGTCAGAAGGAGACTTTATAGACTGGTATCAGACATATGGGCTAATATCGGACTTGACTTTGAACTGAACTGGGTTGGGATGCTTTCGCAATGTTCCATTCCTCTTGTACATAAACCTTACCCTTCTATCCACATGCATGCCTAGGAATTTGTTTCTCTAGTCTACCCGGACTAACACACTTCATCTTCCTATTTGATAACCGGATGCCAGTTTGACTCAGTGTTTTTGGTTTTGAAATAGGAGATCCTTGGGCGCTACCTTACTAGTAGCTCTAGCACTGCGGCCATCGAGTCCGTTTCTACAGGACAGGGTAGAGCTTCTGGTGGGTTTCTGTGCCTGGAAATCGTGATAGGAGTAGGAAGCCCCCTCTTTCTCCAGTAGAGGAGTTGGTGGTTTCGAACGGCGGGTTGGGCTGGCAGTTAGCAGTCCAACGCGTATGCCCTAACGAGTAACCTGGGCAACATTCTAGTCTAAAACGAAGGGTGATTTGAAATTCAAACCTCCCGGGAGCCCTTTCTTTGTACTCAGCTCCCCCTCGTCAAAGGAGCCCTGGTGATAAAGTGGTGAGTATGTCGGCTGCTGATGGCAGGGTTACTGTTTGAAGGCACCATCAGCTGGGCTCAGAGCCAGCTGGGCCTTCTCCTCTCATCCACAGCTGCAGTCTCTTGTGCCGCGTGTGCTCACACTGGCGCAATCCGGCCTCAGTGTGTGGCGTTAACATTGCCCTCAGGACTCGAAGGGTCTCGGCCTCGCCGAGCTGAACTGAGTGATCTCTGAGAGGCTGATCCAAGACACCTATCCAGCAGAAGAGACAACGCCGGCGATCGCTACAGACAAGAGTGACAGTCTTGGAAACTCACAGGGGCAGTTCTGCCCTGTCCGGTAAGGGTACGGTGAATGCGCACTGAATCAATGGCAGTGATCTTGGTGTAATACTCTCATAAAAATGAGGGCAGGGCCTGGCTGGGGAGGGGGGCGGGGGGGAGAGAGGGGGCCCATCACAAGGTTGAACATATAGGCCCACCCCGAAGGGTGGTGAAGAACTGAAATGGGGGTGAAAGGACACAATGGACGGTGCAAAGTCATGGACTTACCAACAATAATACATAATTGATCAAGGATTCACGAGGGTGGGAGGGTGGGAAGGGAGGGAGGGGAAAGAAGAGTTTATGACCAAGGGCTCAAGTAGAAACTGTTTTGGAAATGATAATGGCAACATATGTACCAATATGATGCAATGAATGTTTTAAGAGCTGTCAGAGCCCCCAGTAAAATGATTAAACCAAAACAGAAAGTAGCATGAAAACAGCAGCCTTTGACTATGGAGCTAGATCAATTTCGTGGAAATTTGCCCACTCTGGTACGGTAAGCATGATCCCCATTTTACAGGGAGACCTAGAGACGGGACAGGACTCTACACCAGACGTCCGGCTAAATGGCAGAGTGGGGACTTGAACCCCAGTCTGCCGGGCGCTGCAGGCCGGGCTCGCCACTGGGAGAGATGGGCACAAGGACTCCCTGTGGTGTGGCGGTGGGAAGGCAGGCTCTCCCGTGGCTCGTGGGAGCCCCACCTCCACGCAAAGCAGAGGCCCCAGGCCCGGCTCTGGTGAACCAGAACAGTCGGTTCCCGGGAGAATGTTCTTTTCCAGGAGGAGGTAACAGGATAATAGGCATCGTGCTTGCTTCCTGTACAACGAGGACTGACAAAGAGGCACTTGAGATTAGAGTAATTCAGAACGAGTTAAACCAATACCTGTGCTCCTCGGAGATCAATTTTTATTTTGAGGAGAGGAGAGAGAGGATAAAAGAGAGCTAAAATAAAATGCGGCGTGTTCCTTCTACCTCAACAAGCCGGGGCTGTGGAAAGGAGGACTCCGTGGGCGGGAGAGACAGAGTGAGGAACGGGATGGGGTGGGGGTAGGGGAGGGAGTAAGGGGAAAGAGGGGGGTGCTTTTAGAGTGAGAGGCATGCTGGGTAAGAAACAGGGGGCCCTCCTGCATGGACTTGCTTTGAGAGCTTCAGAAATGGGCTTCCATGGGGTCTTCAAAGAGGCGTCATGTACTCGTGTCAGGGTCATCGGCAATAACCAGGCTGAGCATCTCAGGGATGAGAGAATTTCCCCCCCTCCCACACACACACACGCACTCTAGTCCTTACTGTCCCCCTCTCTCCACCCCATCCAGTCCTTACTGTAAATTTCCTTTGGCTGCAGGAGTGGGCCTGGAGCACTATTCTCCTGGAACCACCTGCTGTCATCCCACAGCTGGTCTTCATGCTGGTGCTTTGATGGCTGACCTGTCCCATGGCCATTGAGTGGATAGCCTCACAGTGACCCGACAGCCCAGAGCAGAGCCGCCCTGCAGAGTTTCCAAAACTGTAGTCTCCACAGGAGCAGATGGCCTTCTCTGTGCTGCAGAGCAGCAGGTAGGTTTGAACCACTGACCTTTGGGTTAGTAACTGAGCTAACTTTGGGTTGATTGTTTTGCCCAGTTTTTTTAAAATCATTTAATTGGGGGTTCTTACAACTCTCATCACAATCTGCACATACATTCATTGTGTCAAGCACGTTTGTACATTTGTTTCCCTCATCACTCTCAAAACATTTGCTTTCTACTTGAGCCCTTGGTATCCACTCCTCATTTTTGCCCCTCCCCCCCATAAGCCCTTGATAATTTATAGATTATTTTGTCATGTCTTACACTGTCCGACATCTCCTTTCACCCACTGCTCCTCTGTCTGTCCCCCAGGGAGGAGGTTATATGTAGATCCTTATAATCAATTCCCCCTTTCTCTTCCACCTTCCATTCATCCTCCCTGTATCGTCACTCTTACCACTGGTCCTGAAAGGATCATCTATTCTGGATTCCCTGTGTTTCCAGTTCCTATCTGTAACAGTTTACACCCTCTGGTCTAGCCCGATTTGTAAGGTAGAGTTGGGATCATGATATTGGGGCAGGAGGGAACATTTAGGAACTAGAGGAAAGTTGTATGTTTCATTGTTGCTACACTGCACCCTGACTGGCTAGTATCCTCCCTGAGACTCTTCTGTAAGCGGATGTCCAGTTGCCTGCAGATGGGCTTTGGGTCCCCAATCTGCACTCCCCCCTCATTCACAATGATAGGATTTATTTGTTCTTTGATGCCTGATACCTGATCCCTCTGGCACCTTGTGATCACACAGGCTTGTGTGCTTCTTCCATGTGGGGTGCTGTTGCTTCTGAGCTAGATGGCCGCTTGTCTATCTTCAGCCCTTTCTGGCCCAGACTTTATATCCTTTGATAGCCGGGCGCCATCAGCTTTCTTCACCACATTTGTTTATGTACCTGCTGTCATCGATGGGCTCCTCACCCACAGTGACCCTGTATGGTGTTTCTGAGGTGGTATTGTCTCATTGTTCTTTGGACGAGGGGCTGGTGAGTCTGAACCTCAGTCCAATGACTAACCCACCAAAAGTCAAGCTCGCTGCCAATAAGTCCATTCTGACTCATACTGACCCTTTGGGACAGAGTGCAACTTCCCTGTGGACTTGCTTGATGGAAATAGAAAGCGTCATCTTTCTTTCTCACAGCAGCCATTGGTTCCGAAATGCTGACCTTCTGCTAACAACCCGAAGCATAACCACTGCGCTTCTAAGACCCCAAGTATGACAAGCCGATGGCATCCTGAAAAGCAGCCGCCGTCTGATGCAGGGCCACTCCTTGGGCGTCAGATGAAACTGTGCGCTCTAGGATTTTTCAGAGGGTGATGGGGCCCCAATTGGAAGATGTCCACAGGCTGATGAAGCACGGGATGCATTTGGTCATCCAGGCCAGGGAATTTGGAAGACAGCTACTGGGCCAGCTGACCGTAAGAGATCCATCTAGGTATCCATTCCAAAGAAAGGTCACCCAACAGAAAACTCACATTATAGAACAATATTGATATCACATGCAAGTAAGAGTTTGCTGAAGATCACCCAGCGATGGCTGCAAGAGTATATTGCCGGACATCCAGGCTGAATTCTGAAGAGGACTTGGATTAAAGGATATCTTCGCTGACATCGGATGGATGTTGGCTGAAAGCAGAGACTACCGGAAAGATGGTGGCTTGTGTTTTATTGTCTAGGCCAAGGCATCAGACCGTGTGGGGCATAAGAAACCATAGATCACTTTAAGATGAACAGGAACCCCAGAGCACGGCATTGTGCTCATGTGAAACTTGCACATGGATCAAGAGGCAGTTGTGCAAAAGGAACAAGGGAATACTACATAGCTTAAAATCAAGAAAAGTGTGTGTCAGGGTTGCATGCTATGCTGTCTGTGTGCTGCGCAAGTCACCAGAGAAGCTGGCTCATAGGAAGAAGCATGTAGCACCAGGATTGGAGGAAGGTTTATTAACAACCTGTGCTATCCAGACGACTCAACCTTGCTTGCTGACAGTGGAGAGGACTTGAGGCACTTGCTGATCAAGCACTTTGAAGATCAAGGACTGCAGCCTTCAGCATGGGCTACGCCTCAGTGTCAAGAAGACCCAAATCCTCACCACTGGACCACTAGATAGCATCATGAGAAATAGGAGAAAGAGTGTAGTTATCATCAAGGATTTTATGGGGGGGCATCACTGCCCTCTGGTGGGAGTGGGAGGCCCAGCCTTGCTCCTGGAGAGCTGCTGTTGGATTTGAACCGCCAAGCCAGTGGGCCGCAGTCCCGCACTCAACCACTACACCACCAGGGCTCAGCCCGGATTTTCGTCTTGCTTGGATCCACGATCAATGCTCATGGAAGCCGCAGTCGAGAGAGCAAAAGAAGAATTACATTAGGTAAATTCGATGCCCCACACTCCTCTAGAGGCTGGAAAATCAGAGCTGTTACTTTAAGGCCTGAGGTGTGCCTGCCCCTAGCCCTGGTACTTTCAGGTCCCTCATGCATGTGAAAGATGGACATTCAATTAAGAATCCTGAGAAAAAAAAATCAAGGCAGGGGGAACTGATTGCAAATGATCCATGTACAACTCTTCCTCCCTGTCCATCCCCCAGGGCAATGAACAACAGAAACATGGGTGAAGGGAGACAGCAGACAGTGTAAAATATGAAAATAAAAATAATTTGTAAATTATCAAAGGTTCATCGGGTGGGGGAGGGAGGAGATAAAAGAGGCGCTGGTATCAAGGCCTCAAGTACAAAAAAAAATGTTTTGAAAACAGGGGTGGCAATATAGGTACAAATGTGCTCGATACAATTGATGTGTGGACTGTTCTAAGAGTTGTAAGAACCCTCAATAGAGTGACTTATTAAAAGCGAATAAACCAATACAGATAAAAAATGTGGTGCTGGAGAGGACTATTGAAAAGACAGACCGATCTGTCTGGGAAGGAGCACAGCCAGCGTGCTCCCAGCAGCCAGGACACGGAGACTGCGTCTTAGATGGGTTGAGCATGTTGTCAGGAGAGCCCAGTCCCTCCCTGAAGCAGGACCCCATGTTTGGTAAAGCAGAGGGCCAGCGAAGGAGAGGAGGACTGTCCAACAGATGGATGGACACTGGGTCTGCAGCCACGGGCTCAACATAGGAACCATTGTGAGGTGGTGCTTCCTAATCTTGTGCATGGGGATCTAGTGGGTCGACACCCACTTGATGGCACCCAAGAACACAGCAACAACAGCATCTTTTGGAATGAAATTGTCAGGTATTTCTTCTTGGGGTCAACTCTAACACCCCCCCCCACTTTTGGTTATCAGTGGAGCCTGGGAATGCTCTGTGCCACCCCGTCCTCGACCACACCCAGCTTACTGCCATTAAATCAATGTGGACTCCTAGAGACAGGACTGTCCCTGTGAATTGCTGAGACAGGAACTCTTCCCGGAAGCAGAAGGCCTCCCCTTTCTCAGAAGCAGCTGGCAGTGATGAACTGCTGCTGACTCTGCCCCTAACAGCCACTATGCCACCAGGGCCCCCGGTTCCTGCACAATGATCTGAACCAGTGTCAGGCAACTGCTTCCGAAACAACCAGGGGCCATTCTAGAACATCGGACTCCTGGCCCTCTTTCTGGTCCTTTCCCAGCCAGCAGGCAAGGTCCAGAAAGGAATGACTCCTCATGAGTTGCCTCGATGGGGTGGGTGAGCCCACATGTTGGAGCACTCCGGCCAAGGAGGCACGTCGGGGAGTCCGACCTTGCAATTCACCAAAGCAGGTGCCTCCAGCAAGGCTAGGGCATAGAGCTGCCTCTGTTGCTGCATAGTCAGGTGGACAGGAGTGTCTGCATCAACCCTGGCTCACGGTGACCTTCTGAAGAGCAGGACGGCCTGGTCCCCATCACCCTCGCCACCGCTGGTGCCTTTGGGCTCGCCATTTTCTAGAAATAAACTTTGCTTTTTGTTGTGCATCTTTTTGGAAGATGTGTGTGTGTGTGTGTGTGTGTGAGAGAGAGAGAGAGAAAGGATTTCAATTGTGCTATAACATTGAGTAGGGACACTGTCACAAGACCATCAGGAGGCCATCTTAACATCTGCCTGTAAAGCAAATATGAGGGGGCGAAAGGAGCTGCTGGCTCATCTATCTGGTAACTCCACTCTCACTACTGGTCCTGAAGGGTTCATCTGTCCTCGATTCCCCATAGTTCCAGTTCCCTTCTCTACCAAGTCTTTAAGTACTCTGTGTACTGGGTCCCTGGTGGGACACATTGTCATTTCTTGGTTTCGTGGGAAGCTACAGTGCAGTTTTCAATGCCATCTCACAGGTGCTCCATCCCACCAGAGGCTCCGCGGGACATATGTGCCCCATTAATTGTAGCAAACACTGTGTGGTTATTGTGGTTGCCGTTGGCAGGTACCATCAGTCTGTTCTGACTCAGCCAGTCGGTGTACAACAGAAGGAAACGCTGCCCTGTCCTGGGACATCCTTACAACTGACCTTAGGTGTGAGCCCGCTGTGGGAGCCACTGTGTCCAGCCATCTCATCGAGGGCCTTCCTCTCCTTTGCTGTCCCTCCGATTACTGAGCATGATGTCCTTCTCCTGAAAACAAGCCCCAAACATGTGAGACAAAGCCCCACCACCCTTGCCTCTAAGGAACACTCTGGCGGTACTTCTTGCAGACAGATTTGGTTGCTCTTTTGACGGTCCCTGGTACTGTCAACAGTCTTCACGGGCACCACAGTCTCCATGCATCGATTCTTCTTTCCTCTTTCTTATTTGATGTCCACTGTCCCAGGCATACAAGGTGAGTGCAAACACTGTGGCCTGCGTCGGCTGCACTCAAAGTAACCTCCTTCAACACTTGAACGAGGCTTTGCCCCATTGCAGATGGACCCATTGCAATGTGCCATTCCTTCTCCTGACTGCTGTTTCACCGTCAGCGAACACTATATGGCATCTATAAAAAATTTTTTAAGGTTTTCTTTTTCATTCAAAATGTCTTCCATTACTGAAAACGCATGACTTTAATAAAACATTCAACGTAGAAAATAATTTTATGCTTACTTATGTTTCACCTCTTTTCCTTTCAGGAGGAGAGGGAGGGCTTGGAGTTGGAAGTGTTGAGGTCAGTGTGATAGGTAGATGTATTGTGCCAACCTGGCCAACAAGAGCATGTGGGATTGATAATGCCGCAGTTTAATAAGAGGGCAAAGCGAGAAATGGCTTGGTGATCGCTGTCTCTCTCTCTCTCTCTCTCTCTCTCTCTCTCTCTCTCTCTCTCGCTCTCTGGTAATCAGACAAGCTGCCTTAGCTAGTTCTGTGCTTCAATTTTCAACTACACAACCTGTGGGTCACCCACCTTGGATATGGTGTTGTTAGAGCTTGAGGTTCCTTCAAGACCTGCTTTGGCACGCTGCTGGTGTACACATCGCCTTAGCTGAGGACAGCCAGATCCTGTTACCTGGCTGGCTGTGGGTGACCCACCCTGATGTTTGCTGCCTGTGTTTGGACTGCCTGTGTTGCACTACAGAAGATTCAGCTATCTGATTCCTTGACCTTGGACCCAGCAGCCCTTGTGAGCTGAAGGACTTCTAATATATTAACTGTTTCATGGAAGTGAGTTGAATTGAGACTTCCATACTGCTCTGTGGACTAATTAGTTATATTCCTTTGTTATATATATATGTATGTATATATATATATACACACATTCATAAGTGTCCTGGTTTTGTTTATTGAGAGAACTCTGTTTAACAGTCAGGACAGAGAAAGTCAAAGGAAAAGAGAGGCAGAGAGAGTCACACACACAGACACACACACACATAAGGGATGGGTGGCAGAGAGGGTGTCCTCTGGAGTATGTCTGAGGTGGGAGCAGTGACTCGGACGCCCACTCACCAGGTTCCCAGTGTGGGCCATGCTGTCTCTGTCCCTGTGGTGACCAGTCACCACGAGGTGGGAGACTCTATGATGTAAAGACCTTCCTGCAACATAGCTCCCGTGTACAAGTGAGCCCCAGACTGGGGGCTTTGGGGAAGCCTCTGAATTCCCTCGACTTGGGAGAGAAGCCGGCACAGCTGGACTTGGAGGGGTACGTCCCCTCCCCACCAATGAGTTCTTCAAGGTTTCTTTGACTCAGGAGTTTGATGTGCATACTCAGAATTCTGAAAAGCAAATGTGGTGAGCATCATCGTCAGGAGATGGTTGCCTCTGAACCCCGGTGCGAAAATGAGGACGGTGAAGCCTTCTTGTGTCCTGGCAACTGAGTAACGTTTCTTCTCAGCCACTAGGTCAGCAAGGCACACACAGGGGCTCTCCGTGTATGGGCAGACACACTTCCTCGGGCAGCTGTTCTCCATTCCCCAAGGAAACGCAGAACCAACTGGGAGGTGGCCAAGACTGGTGTTATGAATGGTGTTTATTTTCTCATTGGGGGGCCAGAAGAATCCCCTAATTGCGAGCACATTCTAAAAGCTGTCTTATTTGTAAACACTGGTTCACAATGACAGAAGTCACTAACAGAACAAACAGTCAATTTAGAGAGAACAATCCTAATGCTAAGCTTGTATATAGCAGTTTCAAGAAGACTCAGTGACAATAAGACGTGGGACTGGGTCTCTCTCTCCACCTGGAAACAGCTGGCCTGGACTGACCAGATCACAGGCATCCACCTGGACTAGGCGTGGGGAACCTTTTTTCCTGCCAAGGACTATTCACATTATTGATCACATCATTCGAGGGCCATACAAAATGATCAATGTAAAAACGAGCATATTTGGTCAAGCATCTAATTAACTTGTCACTGATGTGCTGTCTGGAATGGCTTTTCCTTGGGGAAGCGTGGGATGTGAGTCGGTATTGATGATTTCTCTGGTTTTATATGGCTTGTGGACCAGATGTTCCCAACCCCTGTCCTAGACAGTGCTTACTGGAGAAAATCCGCCCAATACAGAAAAAGACAGCAAAGAGCATACGGTCTCTTCAATCGGAGACAACGGCTGTTAACAGCTCAGTTTCTTCCCTTCCTTCTATGCAAACAGCTAATAGTTAAAACTCTCGGCATCCTTGGGCATCCTGACTCCATGTGCCTTGACTTCATATACCACCGTGTACTCTGAGCCCATCTACCATGGTGCATCCAATGCCAGCCACCCTCGAAGATCCTGATTCTGTATACCAGGGTGCATCCTGATTCTTATCTCCTAGGCATGATGGCATAAACATTTCACCAGGTTATTAAAATAGTTTTCTTTGTAAGCACCATTTATAAATCTCAATGCTATCCTGGGGTATGGATACCCATAATTTGCTCTAACATTCTCCCTTTTGATGGTATTTAGGTGGTTTTTTTAATTGTTCTGTAGTATAAATAATCTTGTGAGAAGCATCTTTCCACAAAACATTTAAAACTATATTTAGAGTCATTTTCTTGGGATGTTCCCAGAAGGGAAATCTACAGACCAAAAGGTAGGGACATGTTTGAGGCTCTCGCTACAAGCTACATAGTTCACAGATGATCTTCTAAGATTTATCCAAGAGTCGAGGCAGAAAAGACCATGTCTATGGTTGACTAGATTAGGACTGCTTCTCATCCTGAGATCGTAAGCATGCCCAGGTTCAGAAAGGCTCTCCAGCATCACCCCAGGCTTCTTGGAGACTCTGAGTTGGCCACTTATTCAGTTCGTTGTAGTAGTGCGGTGGTTAGGGGCCATGGAGTCACATCTGACTCACAGCAACCCCACTCACAAAGGGCAACACCCCCCCACCCCCGATCTCCTGCCAGCCTCTCAATGGATGCATGCTTTGGAGTCATTGTTGAAGGGTCTCTGTCAGTCTACTTTGTTGAGAATCTTCTTATTCACTGTACTTCCACTCCACCAAGTGTATTTCTGTCTCCAGGAACTGGTCCCTGGTGCCAGCCTGTTCAGAGTTAACAAGGCTAAGTTCCACCAGGGACAGTCTGGCCAATCTCGGAGACAGATTTGTTCATTCTTCCAGCTGTCCATCAAGCGCATCTTCAATAGTGTCCACCAACACAAAGCTTCAAAGGCATCGGTTTTTCCTTAGCATATTTGCTTCCAATTCATTGTTCAGCTTTCACATGCCTTTGAGACATGGCTTGGGTCCAGCAGGCTTCTCTTGTCCTAGCAGGGACGTCATTGCCTTTCAGCACTTGGAAGAGACCTTCTGCAGCAGATTTGCCCAGCGTGTGTTTTCATGTCGGCTGCTTCCTGAGATATTGATGGTCAGTCCAAGTGAAATGAAATCCTGGACAGTGTCCGTCTCTTCTCTCTTGGTCATGATGTTGCTTAGGGATCCAGTTGTGAGGCTTTCTATTTTCTGGACTCTGAGTTGCGATCCACACTGAAGGCCAGGTTACTCGATCTTCATCACCAAGTGCTTCAAGTCCGCCCAGCTCCCCGACATCCATATCTCATGAGTCCATGGTGAGCCTTCCTGCAATCCCACGGCCGTGTTCTTCCACGTGGACTCCAGCTTCTCAGATCATTGGCTCAGCAGACAGAGGGAAATGTCGGGTGAAAGGGCACAACCCTGATGCCACGTAGTTCCTGGTTTTCACCCTCGCACCATCCCCTCGTCCTGTGTCTGGGTTCCACATGAGCACACGTGGTCTGGAATGCCTTCCCTTCACCATGGCAGCCAGAAAGTGTAGCGATCTCCACATCAGGTGGTTGCTGTTGGTTCCTCCAAAGCCCATGGATGGGTTTTGGGTTTCTGCCATAATCTTCTTCTCCTTGCTGCATGAAGTGCCTGATCTCTCCGGTCTGGGGTGGGACCAAGCCAAGTCGCCTGCATGCAGACAGGTCACCAGACACGGAGGCCACGGCCAGCCCATCTCCTGGAATTGCTGCTCACCTTCCATTCAGCATCATGGGCCAGCGTCACGCTGCCATGGCCTTCTGCTGGTTTCCGCAAAGTGGTGACTTTGCATACCACCCCTTTCTCAGCTTACTCCTTGCACATCCATGATCTTTGTCTCAGGGATAGGTCTTCCCTAGAGTCTGGCAAGCGGCTCCAGCAGTAATGGTACAAATTCCATAGGGTGAGTGTGTTAGTCTGAGTCCGTTAGAGAAACAAATCCACCGAAACTCGTATGTGGAAGAGAGAGTTGTATTTGAAGGGTAAGTGCCCCTCAAGAAAACATCCCAACCCAGTGCTGCCCAAGCCCACAAGTCCAACATTAGTTCATATGTCCGACACCAATCCGCAGAGTCCTCCTCCACCTCACAAGATATACACAATGATGCTGACTGCAGGAGGAAAGCCCAGTCAGTGAGCATGCAAGCATCTCAGAGCTGGCAGGGGTCTCCCCGCGGCGGCTCCAGCACCCAGGGCTGCATTGGGGCAGGTCCATGTGGCTTCTCCTCAGGGAATTTCTTGCAGGAAGTGAGCCTTGCCAGCTGAAGCAGGGAACTGGCTAAGGCAGTTGCATCCTGGTCCAACCAGCAGAAAGGAAGAGGCCCGAGAACTAGAAAGGCGAAGATCACCGAACACTTTATCTCTGCGCCCTTTAGTTAATCCCACATGTGTTTATCAGCCAGGTGGGTACAATAAGCCTTAACTATCTCAGTGGGACATGGGAATGAGTTTGGACATAAACTGCTGTAGAGGGTCTGAAGTCTCAGTGAGTGTCGGTGTTTGAGGCAGTGTAAAGAAGGAAAAGACAAGACTAGGAAAGCATCAGCAATCCTGGAGGACTGCATTGCATAACCCCCGGGTCAAGAAGTTCAGCAGTGGACTCTTTCAGATTGGTTAGAAACAGTGCCATGATGCAGACACGAACGGGTACCAACAACTTCTTGGAAAGGAAGGGGCTCCCAACCTGTTCTTGGATGTCTGCTGTCTTCCTTAGCAACAAAGAGCTTGAAGCATCAGTTAGGGGGCCCTGCTGGTCCTCTCCGGTGGGCACTTCTTGAAACCTATGTCCTTGGTTGGAACCCATGGCCTTTGGTTGCTCCGTGAC
>PVJH01019627.1:0-42345 GCA_004026705.1 Nesogale talazaci
CTGAGCCAGCCGTGGACCTGATGGCACGGCCAGCGTCAGCAGGGAAAGGGAGATTGACGAACACCTCCATCTGTGTGTGTGGCTTTCCTTCCTTTGAAAATGTCCAGTGGGTCTGGGGTCAGTGACTCCTTCCACATTATCCTCCTCTTCTACCTTGAACATGGGAAGAGAAGGTCTCTTCAACCCCTGAAACTTTTTGCTTTTTTCCAGGGTACTTTCCCAGCCAACAAGACAGTCATTGATGGGTTGTGCAACCGTTGGGGGGATTACACTGTGTCCTCCACTGGTGGTTGAACCTCTTTGGCTTTCCATGTTTTGTTCTCTTTTCAGGCCTCTCTTCTCGGCTTGCTCAGATGAGCGTTACTTCTCTCATTTTTGCAGTGCTTTGTCTCATTTTTTTTCCTTCCCATGAGAATTTGGTGTTTATTGTGATGGGGGGGGAACACATTTTTTTCCTTTGATGGACCATTGAATAAACAAAAAAGAAAGAAAGAAATAGCCAATCAACACTATGACAAAAACAACTAAATTGAGGGTGTTCCCTTCTTGGTAAAAGAGACCAAGTTGATATCACGTGCTTTTGATGTGAAGGCAAAGATGATAAAACTATCAGGACAGTTTCCTTCTTTTTTTGTGTGTGGGCATCACTGCCCCCTGGTGGGAGTAAGAGAGCCAGCCAAAGCTGCTGCTGGATTTGAATCACCAACCCTGTGGGCCGCAGTCCCGCACACCACCACTATGCCACCAGGGCTAAGCCCCAGTTTCCTTCTTGAAAACACTTCAGACTCTAGGAGGAGTGACGAGGAGGGATTCTGAGGGTTATGGGAGATAAGAGAGACCCAGAAAATACAATGGGCTATGCAGGAAGTATGCAGTGTGGTTCACGGGGTAGTGGGTGCTGGTACATCTCCATCTTCTGCTGTCTCCTCTCTGAAAGGCTCCCTGGGCCTGTGGTCAGTGACTCACGACTCTGTTTCGGCCTTAGAGGGACTCAGCCTGTGTGCCTGGAGATGAACTCAGGGAAAATGAAAATGGTCTCATGTCCCTCTACAATGGACTCATTAGTGGGGCTACACTACATTTACTCCTCACCATCATTAAAGAGAAAGACCGGAGTCTTTAATGTTGGATACGGCCAGGTCTCCGACAACCACCTGTTGGTTTGTCATACGGTGAAGACCGAGCCGTGTGATGTTATCATCCCCCCAGCACACCCCGAGTAAGAGAGAGTTGGAAGAAAGACCTGGTGGGCTATACTCCTAAAAACTCATCAGTGAAAATCTCATGGGTTACAATAGAACAGTGTATGAGATCGTGTTGGGTAAACAAGCCCCCAGGTTGGAAGGCATTAAAAAAACATGCAGTGGACACAGCAGTGTGTTCAAGGAAACCAAGGATGGTGAAACTAGTTCAGGCCTGGGAAGTGTGGTGTTCTGTTGTGTATGAGGTCACCAGAGACAGAGCCAATGCAAAAGCAACTCACAGCAGCAAGGTCACTGTGTTAGTCTGGGTAGACCAGAAAAACAAATTCATAGAATATATATATATGTGTGTGTATGTATGTATATGTGTATATATACACATACACATATATATGAGTTTTACATGCAAGAGCAATTGAATACTGAGAAAACATTCCAGCCCACTCCAGTCCACATCCATAAGTCCAATATTCACCCATGTGTCTGACACCAACCAATGAAGTCCTCTTCAGACTCACGAAACACATGCAACGAGACTGAATACGGGAAGATCACAGGCCAGTGGATAGGAAGTATTGTGGATCCAGTGGCAGCATAAGCATCTCCATGTTGGCAGGGGCCTCTCCGTGGCTTCTCCAGCTCCAAAGGCCAAGCATAGTTCCATGTGCCTTTTCAGCTGGAAGTTTCTCAGGGCGTGAGCTGAGAGTGTCTGCCGCCTCCAAGGAGGAAATCCAGGAGTTCCCAGAATCCCCAGGGGAAGGCCATGCCCACACAGAGACCTCAACGGTTATGACTCGGTTGACAGACTAGGCTCCGCCCCTTCACTCGCAATCTCCTCAAGTCTCCCATTGACACTGGAGTGTGTAACCATCGTCGCTACCGGGACATATTTCTAAGGATTTTGTTTTGTTTTAAGTACTGTTTGGGGCGTTCACAATCATTGCTCAAAGAAGCGGCACCTAAAAGATCAAACAACCCATTGCATTGGGCCTATCTGCTGCACACAACCTCGTTTCAAGTGTTGCCAAGTAGAGAGGTTACTTGAAGGACTCGAGTGCACCGTACCCGAGCCCATGTCTTCTCAGTTGCCTCATAGGCGTGTGAAATTTGGACATGGAAGAAGAATCGATGTGTTTGAATTGAATTGACCAAAAAAAAAAAAAAAATAGGGAAAATAGCACAGACTGTCAAAAGCACATGCAAAGCTGTCTTGGAAGAAGTATGGCCAGAGCGCTCCTTAGAGGCAGAGATGGTGAGACTTGGGCTCACGGACTTTGGACACGGGATCAGGAGAGATCAGTCCCTGGAGAAGGACACCCTCCTTGGTCAAGCAGAGGGGCGGTGGAAAAGAGGAAGGCCCTCTGCAACAGGGGCTCCAGCATAGGAACGATTGCGGAGGATGGCGCCGGACCAGGCAGGATTGTGTGCTGAGGTGCCTAGTGTCACCGTGAGGTGGAGCGGACTTGAGGGCACCTAACAACAGTTGCAGTGGGGGAAGGGAGTGCACAAAAGCACAGGTGCATGAGTGCAGGTGTGTAGGCAAAGGTGTAGAGGAAGACACACAACCGTGATGGCATCAGTGCGTCTGAGAGCAATGAGACTGAATGCCTGTATTGTATCATTTTAAAGGAATATCCGTTCTTAAGATCTGTATATGCAGGCTTGCTGGTCATATCCCATTTGTGGCCCTTCAGCTGCCACAAGGCGCTCAGGCGGGGTAGTAAGCTATGCACTGAACCACAAGCTCAGCAGTTAAAATCCACCCATCGCTCGGTGGGAGGAAGGTGGGACTGTCTGTCCCTGTAAAGATTTAAAGTCTCAGAAGTCCAGAGTGACGGTTCAGCTCTGTCTTATCTGGGCACTGGGAGTCAGAATCAGCTCGATGGCAGTGGTTTCATCTACCCCAATGTGGAAACCTTGAAAGACCTCCTTCCAGGCGGGAAGATCCAAGTGGTCATTGCAAGAGAACGATGCTCTTGACCAGGGCCACACATTCTACAACACAATTCTCAGTGGGCCAGATGAAATTGAGTCAAGGTGCTCTCACTCTTTCTCTCTCTCTCTCTCTCTCAGGGACACTTGGGGCAGCAATCAGCTAGCTGTGGCTGCTGTAACAAAACACCCCCAAAAGGTAGTAGCTTAAGCCAACAGCCACTGGTGTGTATTTAGCTCAAGATCCTGCGAAGGGGGTGAAGCTAGGCTCAGCTTGACCACCTTCCACATCTAGTCAGCTCTGTGTCTGGGGCTTGTCTGTCTAGTGGCCAGGTAAGAGATGATGGAAGGGGCTTGAATGAGCCTTTAACCATCCAGCAGGGTTGCCAGGGCTTATTCTCCTGGTGCCTCAGGGCTTCCAGAACAGGTGCCACGCTATTGCCCGGGCTCAGAAAGGGTACCGTGTCACCTCCACTGCCCTGTGTGGGAGGAACTGCAATATCCCGTTGAAAGGGATATGGACACAGGGTAAAGGATTGCAGCACGATGGCAACACCAGGCAGCCAACACAGGGAAGCTTCCTCTCTGGTGTGTTCCAGAGAAGCAGAGGGAGAAGCAATTCTTGGAGCTCTTTCTGATCATAGACTCTCCCTGGCCCCTGCCCCCTTGTGCTGGGGGTAGCTTGGTTGTGGTTAGGGAATTCTCTTGATGGCTGTATTCCAGGCCAGTGGAAGAATCATCCCTCCACTCCAGGGGAGTGTCATTACGCTCTCAGGTTGAGTGTCATTACGCCACCCACACCCCGGCGGAGGCACACATTGCTCATTCACTCCCTGGACTCCGCGCCTCGGGCACATTGGCATAACGCACAGATGTGCCAATTCCAATTCCAGCTAGATCTCAGGAGCATGGATGATGGCAGTCTGATTACAGAGCCGGGTGTTTGCCTATTTCATTTGTTCCTATGTAGAAGGAGAACTGTAAAAAAAAAAAAAAATAGGGGGAGAAGGACTTTGTTCTTTCCCCAGATGACGAAACCCCATCGACATTTTGGAAAACACAGATAAGGACAAAAACAACACATTCCTCTTGTGCTTCCCAGAGAGGCCACGGCCAGTTTGGGTGTGTCCTTGTCTCACCCTGTGTGTGGGTCGACACTGGAAAGCGATTCTACCAGCAGAGGCTCGTGGGTGCGGCCCCACCCACCCGTTGGGACCTCGTCTCTGACCCCTGGGTGCCCCCTCCCTCGTGTGTGCACCACCCTTATTTGTTTGCAGGTCGATAAAATGCTAACAGCTCAGCGCTGGCAGGAATTTAGGGTCTTTGCCAATCTGCCCACTGCTGGGGCCCCGTGCCTTGCACAATAACATCTGGGTGAATAGAACTTGAAAGGAAGTCAAATTGAAAATAAAGCGATGGGCACTTTTCCTCTTAAAATGAGCTATTAACTAAATCTGTTCATTCAAAAAGGCTTAGAGCAAGCATGCTGTGAAACTCTTTGCCTTGGTTCAGCGTCATCAGAACCGTGTTTGTGGGGACACTGGGGAGACCGGCACTCTTGATTACACGCTCCGGTTCTCGCGATGGTAAACAGAGTAAATGGAGTCGTTGGAAGGCTGAAATCATCTGAGCTCTTTGGTGTCTGGCCACGTGGGAAGCAGAAATGTATCATGACATGCAGCACACACACTTTGAGCACCTGCTACATTCTGGGCCCCAGGAGCTCGGATTCCCACTTCCTGGGCACCAGAAAAAGGGTGGTGAATGCCACAGACTGGATGACCACAGCAGCTGAGTGAGGTCTACAAACAGCTCTGAAGGTGGCCCAGAGCAGATTGTGGGGGGCTGGCTGCTTCCCCCACACAGAGAATCAGGCGTTGCATAAGAACAGAGTCTCAGGGGCTAGAGAGAATTGTCCACTTGCAGTCTGGAGGACCTGACGGGAGAGGAGGATGTGTCAGGAAACGAGTGGAGGGCAGTTCAGGTCAGGTGGTCAGGGGAGTGTGGGCTTTCCCCTGAGGCATTCTCAAAGAAAGAGAGATGCCCATCGTTTTGCGATGGACAACCCTGAATTTAAAAGAACGGAAATTAGCTTGGGATGCTCTGGTGAGTGGAGCAGATGCCTCGTGGGGGAACAGAGGCCAAACCAACTTGAGGCCAAGTTAGTTTAAGAAGCATACCGGCCATGGACAGCAGTGCTGCTTTGACTGCGCTGGTGAGAACCATTGTCTCCCTGCAAGTTGTCTCACCTTCAGCTGAAGCTTCTCTTCAGGCCCCTCCTTCCAAATCATGTTTGTTCATTTAGCTAGGACTGCCCCCTTCTTCATGGATCCCTGCCACTACCAGGCAAGGTCGCTTCCTGCTCCACGGGGGCCCCTTTCCCCCAGGAGGGAATTGGCACTTGTTTGGGGATCTGGGGCTGCAAACCCCATGGGGATAGAATGGGGACCCACCAGCGTTTCCCTCCGATGTTTCATCCAAGACCATCCTAAGGGTGCTCACCCAGCCATGGCCGAGGAAGCTGCTCTCTCCTGGGGACATGAGATTGTATTTCAGCAGCCTGTGGGTGGCAGGGCTGCTTACACCACTCGGGACTGAGTTGGACTTCAGTGACCCTCACGTAGAGGGAGCCTCTCTTTCTCATTCGTTCTCATCGCGTTGAGTCTCTGCTGTCAGCTTCCCGGAAGGTCTTTCCCCAGAGGAGCACCTGGCGGGCCAGGGGTAGAGATAAAGTAGCGTCAAAATAGACTTTTGTGGCCTGTCCCGTTGGGTGAACACCCTTGGCTGCCCACAGAAAGGCTGATGGTTCAGTCTCCCCAGAGGTAGCCTGGAGAAAAGCTCTGGTGATCCACTTCCTGAAAAGCCACCCTGGGGAGTCCTGTGCAGATTTGAACCCCCTCCCTGTGCAATTGCGATGGACAACCCTGAATTTGGAAGACCAGGATTTAGCTTGGGATGCTCTGGTGAGTGGGGGCAGATGCCTCGTGGGGGAATAGACGGAGCAAGGTGAGGCCAAGGTAGTTTAAGAAACATGCCGGCCGCCGACAGCAGAGCTGCTTTGACTGTGCAGATGAGAACTGTTGTCTACCTGCAAGTTGTCTCACCTTCGATTGAAGCTGCTTTTCAGACCCCTCCTTCCAAATCCTCAGAAAATCATATATATATGAGAGAGTTTTATATAAAGCTGAAGTGCACATCAAGAAAACATCCCAACTGAGTGCTGTCCAAGCCCACAAATCGGAGAGTTTGCTGCCTTCCAGAAACTCTGCCAATCAATAGGTTTATGGAATAGATGCAGATGCCTGAGTCGACATATATCCATTGGCACTGAATCGATTCCAACTCATTACAAGCCTGTTGGTGAGAGTAGAATGACCACAAAGCGATCGCCAGGTCTTTTTCCCGCTGAGCAACCGGGACCTCTCCATTAACAGCTAAGCGATTAATGATGGTGACCTCAGGGCAAAGCAGGCCAGATTTTATGCAGAGATTGCACAATTATGTGCTGCTTATTTGTTTCTTCCAAATCATGGCCCCCTTTTGCACATCCGTTTCCTGTGTAGGCTCTGAGTGTTATACAAGGGCACATGAAAAAGGACAACATCATTGGAAACCATATTAAACAAAGATACCCAAATGTGAAGCCATTGTTACGTGGCCTGCCTTCCACCTATGTCCATATCCTTTTGGGGCTGGTGTCTGCATCTCTCTAACCCTCCCTTTCCTGAAGAATTATATGCACTATGAGGTACAGCGATTTGGGCATCATCCGGGTACTCAAATCATGTTTCATGACATTCTTTGAGCTTGGGAAACAGAGGGAACCTGGTGGACGACGATCAGGGCAGTTTCCCAGTGAGGTTTTTTCTAGGAGCCCCCTGCTGCCTTCTACGAATAAGCAGATACACTACCATAAGGAGGGGATGAATTTCCTGATCTTTTCCTCATCAAGGCAGTTGTCCATTTTCTTCAACTTCCTTCATAACAAAGCCTCACTATCTCCCTAGTGTCCAGGGAGAAAGCCCTCCGTGTCCATGGAATCCAAACTAAAACAGCGGACCTCCCAGCCTTGAATCTGACTGGCACAGGCACTCCCCTGGGAAGCCACTGCTGTGATTGGACGAGACAAAGACAAGCATCCCTAAGAGCACTTGTCCGCAGCCATCCACTCGCAGAGCTCAGAGCCGAGTTGAAGTGGATTTTGTTTGGCGTAAACCCACTTCCGTGTGGATGGACTAGAATCCTGGAGCAAGGTATAGTTTTCTGACTATACAGGTTCCAGGCAGACCTCGGGGTTATGGTGAATCAATAAAGAGGGTCACATGAATCCCCCCTCCCTCCGGGGCATATAAAGCTGTGTTTACACTATCCTGTCGCCTGTTAAGGATAAATAATATTAGGGGAGGAGGGGGTAATGGAAATATTATGAAATGCCCAAAATGTGACCCGGAGAGGCGAAGCAAACAATTGACCTTGACCCCGGCGTGGCACAAACCGTGCCTTTGTGAATAGCTCATGAGCTGCAAGGCTCAATGGAATGAGATGTCACAGCAGGAAACATGCCGCGCATTACATGGGCGAGTGCGTTCCATGCGGAAAAACCTCCAGGGTTACTTCCGTGCTGCTAGCTAATAGAAGTCAGGGGAGCTTCAGAAAGGAATGGAAAATGACCTGCACTTAAAAATCAGGCCGGGTCACTGCCTCGCCTCCCCCGACACCTTCATTGCACCTTCCCTGTCCTGGCCGCAGTCCCCTGCGTCTGATTTCAAGTGCCTGCCGATTTTTGACATTAGACCTTTTCCTGACATCGGGGCGGGGTAGGGGGGGGGGGGATAGCGGGGCGCTGATCTCAAGGAGCCAGGCACACGCCCCAAGCTCGATGGGGAATTTGCTGCGCCACCCTGCCCTTGCACTGCGGATGCCACCTTCCTGGCTCCCAGAGCAGCCTGGAAGTTCCTGCTGGGGAGTCTTGGCTGTTGCTTGTTGATCAGCTAGAGGCGCTTTCTGTGGACCCGCAGCTTTCCCCCGCAAAGATCTGGGTAGAAAGCCCACCATTTCTGGAACCTTCGGGCCCATCCAGCATCGCTCTGAGCCGCACCACATGATGAGAGGAAGCGAGCAGGGGGCGGGGCCCCCTGGGTGCTGCATGTGGCAGCGCTGAACCAGTCCTCAGGAACCCGCCTCCCTCCATACTCTGAATCCCAATTGTCATCCTGGAGCGGGATGCGAGGGGGAGATCAGCGCGTTGGGTGCCAAGAACCGTCGTTATGACACTTTTTGTCATGCTGTTTCCTCTTATTTATACAGTGGAGAGTAGGATGTTTTCAAATAAACCCTCTAAATATGAAATCCTGAGAATGCATTACTTTGAAAATGCCACACCGTTAACAGCCTTTTCGTTGGTTACATTCTAAGGCATGCGGTAGCAGCTCTGGGGTGGGGGTGGGGGTGGGGGTGGGGGAGGAGAATAAAAAATAAAAAAAAATAAAAACCCAAGCTGAGATGTGTTTCCATAGCCCATATGCTGAATCCTGGCATCTTTATACCTTTCTCAAGCTGTTGTCAATTAGTACAGAAATTAATTTCTGCCTTTATCTCTTTTGTAAAGAGATGGCAGAGAGAACACCCTGTAGAGACGGTTGTCTTAGTTCCACGGTCGCTTGTGGCAGTGCGCTTTGAGGGGATGGACACATGCTGGGCCACATGTCCGCGAATGAACACTTGGACTGTCGGCCACCACAGCAAGGAGGGCTGACTCTTGTTTCAGGAAACAAACTGCTTTCCAGGCCAACAAGCTGTGATCTTGGACTTCTTTACCACATGCTCGCTCTCAGCAATGAAGAGAGAAGCAGAAGCCGAGCGTCTGACCACACTGTAGTCCTTACCCAGGCAGGGGAAGGAGACACGCGTGTTTCTGTCCATGAGCCCCTCTGTCCCATGTCCTCATGTTCTCTGCGTCCCCACACTTGCTTTTCACATATATTGCCTTTCACATATATTTTTGTGACAGCAAACGGAGGTGTGGCCTTTGATCTTTCCCTTTTGATGTGTCCATCCATGGTCCTATCTCCTCAAACGTTACTCTATCACATCAGTGGGGATGGGATTTCTGCCACTGGATGAAGAAAGAACCCAGAAAACAATCTTGCCTCCCTTAGAAAACTAGACCTCAAACTTCACTACCTATGCTTTACCGATAGCATCATCGAGTTGCAGCCTAAAGTAAGATGGAGACAGGAGGCGAGTGTGACATTCTCTTTCAATTAAAGTAGTGAGGTTAAAGAATACAACAGCCTGCCTGGCGAAAACATGGAGATGGGGCCTTGGGATGGGTGACCCCCATTTCGTATGCCGTCCGGTCATCTGAGCATGTGTTGGATTGGGTCCATGCTGCCCTGCTGGCCCTGCTTCAACAAGGACATCTGACAGAGGCCATTCCAGAGTCCGAGTCCTCTTGTGACCTGTTGTTTGGGTGACGTATTTGTTTTCTATAGGGAAGTTGGCTGCCTTCAGCCTTGAGGCAAGAAGTGAGTGTGAGGGACAGGGTTTGACTTGAGCCACATGCTCATCAGTCCAAAACAGGGAACTTGAACCCCTTCATGGAAAATTGTTGAATGTTGACACCTACTATATTAACAAAGACATTTTGAAATGATAGACCCTTGAGCTCCCAAGAATGTCATAAAGCTCAAATTTCTGTTCTTTGCCTGTGACAACTAAGGACATTTTCAAAGAGTTTTTGCTTCCAGAAATTAAGACACCAAAATATTTGTACTTTAAAAAAAATCATTTTACTGGGGACTCTTACGGCTCTTACCACAATCCATCCATCCACAGCATCGAGCACATTTGTACACATGTTGCCATCATCTTTTTCAAAACATTTTCTTTCTCTCTTTCTTTCTTTCTTTTTCAGAAAGAAAGTATATTCTGCAGATGTAGTTGGGTTAAAATTTAATACCTAATCATTTTGTCTCCGTTTGGGCCTATTTTTTTTCTTTTTAAAATTATTTTATTGGGGGCGGCTCCTACGATTCTTACCATAACCCATATGTGCATCCATTGTGTCGAGCACATTTTGTACTTTTTTTTTTTAATCTAAGACGTTGGCCTTAGCATTCCATAAATATCTGTGGAGAGGTATCCATTTAGTTTCCCTTAAAATGCCACAACTTTGAAGGTCATCTCAGCGCCTGACAATAAGAAGGTGTCGCTGTTCTTCGGAGACATGCTGACAACTGAGGGCAGCCCTCTCTATAGCAGAGTAAAACGCTGCCCAGGCCGGGGCCATGTTCCTAGCCATTCCTACATTGGAGTCCATTTTTTGCAGCCACTGGTCAGTGACTCATTAAAGGCCTTCCTCTCGTTTGCTGGTTCTTCACTTTACTAAGCACGATCTCCTTTACGAAGCAGGATGTCCTTCTCCAGGGACAGGTCTTCCCTCGTGATGTGTGCAAAGGACATGAGACACAATCTCGCCATACGTGCCTTCCAGGAGCACCCTGGCTGTACTTCTTCCAAAATACATTGTGGCTCTAGTGCCACAATCCACATGTGTTCGTCCGGGTTGACTAGATAAGCAAGCTCATAGACACACATATACTTTCTTATACAAGAAAGAACTTTATGCCAAAGATTAATTGTACGGTAAGAAAATGCCCCAGCCCAGTTCAGGTCAAGTTCATACGTCTGATATCACCCTATATGGCGATACTAGTCCATAAACTCATGCAACATGTACGGTGATGCCGAGTGCAGGAAGATCACAGGCCAGCGGGTGGGAAGTCTTGTGGATCCAGTGGTGGTGGAAGCATCTCAGCACTGATGTGGGTCTCCATGTGACCCCTCCAGCTCCAGGCTCTGGCTCCATCAGTGTAGCTCCACGTGGCTTGTCAGCAGGAATGTCTCACTGGGGCTATTTATCTCCATAGCACCTCCAAATGAGGGTGTCCAGCTGTGACCTTCACAGGCTAAATTCCACCCTTTCTCAAGTTGACACCAGCTTATGTAACTACCACACCAAATGCATCCGTTCTTAGGTGTTCCCTCGTCAATGTCCAACCTTCTACAGTCGTACGACATATGATGGCTGGGATCAGGTCTCAAGGTGACATCTCTGTTCTTTAACACTTTAAAAGAGACCTTTGACAGCATGTCGACCACTGTGATATGTCTAGAGAAAGACGAGACATTCTACTCCGGTAAAAAGTGACAGCCTTGGGAACTCACAGGGGCAGTCCTCTCAGGTTATTTGGGGTTGCTGTGAATTGGCTTCCAGTCCATGGCAGTGAGACAGTAGGTATTATTATTATCTCTGCATTTCAGACAAGGAATCTGAACCCTGAAGTTCAGAACCCTTCCGAAGGCCGGTGGGAGAGGGGACAAAAATAAAAGACATCTTTTATGTGTTCTTCCCCATGAAAACGAAAATGAACTGTAGAAAGCCTGACCCACACTGCAAGAGCGTTGATGTTTTTCTTACCCAGAACCTGCTCTGCAGTGTCGTCAAGTTTGTCTTTCCCAGCTGGAAAACGGTAGTCAATAAGAAACCTATTAACTCATGATTTAATAAAGGGGACTGTGTGCTTCTTTAATTTTAATTTCAAGAGGTCTCATAGCTACAAATGGGCAAAGAACCAAATTTTCAGGGGTGACCTTCTTCATGCTAATGCTAACCATTAAGTACTTGGTCACCATGGAAACTTGTGTTCATTAAGGAAGGAAAAAAAAAGTATATATATATAAGCTTTTGTGAAGCTTCCCATCCACGGAAGCATTTCTTTATTTATTTTTCCTTCATGCTCAGAGACTTCACTCCTCCAATTTGCAGATGGCTTATTGAATTAGGAAACAATCATGTATTATTATTTATTCTTCACAATTATAACTAGTCTCTTTTGAGCTGCTTGATTTTAGAAACGGAATTGTCTCCTTGCATTTAGGCATACAGAATGACTGTTCTGCATAAACCTTGTTTAAAGGTTTTTGAGTTTTGTGTTTTTTTAAAAAAACATACTTAACTATCACTGGAGTAAGAATTCAGTCTGAGAAAATGCCATTCTGGAGTCCAACCTTTGACCCCACAAGCAAAGGCCGCCTCATGTTTCCCCTACTCCCCAGGTGTCAAAGAAAATCTTATCCCTCGGACTCCCAATGTATGTTGTCATTTCAACCCCTATACATGCAGATGTAATCTCATTTGAGAGTTCCTCTTGTTACGTGAATGAGGCCACACCTGTGTGAGGCGCATCTTAAACCACATGATGTTTGATAGACACAAAGGGAAGGGAGGACCAGTGGGGAAATGGCCACCACGTGAAGGTTGCTGAGTGAAGACATCCTGCAGCAGCCGGAAGGAGAAGGCCACCACACCTCTGCCCTCTACGTGTTCATGTGAGCCCTTGTCCAGACCCATCTCCACCCTCCTAGGCTCTCTCCCCTGTTGACCTCCATATGCTTTCCCTGCTGGATTCAGGAACCGATGGCATTGACCCCACAAAACTCTGCACCAATGTGAAGGATCCTGTTCTTTTGCATCCTTGTTGTTGTTGTTGTTGTTGTTTTGAGAAGGTCATTTTATTGGGAGCTCTTACAGCTCTGACAGCCATCCACACAGCCATGGCATCGAGTGGATTTGTACGTAGGTTGCCCTCATGGTCTCCTAGACGTTTACTTTCTCCTGAGTCCACCAGGATACACATCTGGGGCCCACAGGGCCACGTCTCAGCCACACCAGCCATGAGGTCTCTCCTCAGCCTCAATCGAGTCGCTCGTCCTTTCATACCGAGAAATGCCCAAAGAGCACACCATTCTGTAGACCAGCCTGCTGCCCAGAGGCACAGGGCATTACTCATCCTGGGAACCAGCCAGGCAGACTGTCCTCACAGCCTCTACCTCTCAGAACCCTGCTGTCACCACCACTTCTCTGTGTTCAGATCTCGAACACTCTTCACTTCTGGCTTGTCTGCCTGGGGGGCTCATGAGATTCTGGGTTCCTCCTTCTGTGACATCCATGTATACCCTGTAGAGGAGCCACCCTGAACACTCTCCTCACTGGAGTCCCTCGCACCTCAACTGCACGCTGCTTCCCACTCGCTTAATGGGAGTGCCAGGAGAATCTAGGGTTGCATCAAGGAATTCAATCCTGTCACCCTCAAAAGCCAAGGACAGACAAACATCTTTCCCCAAAGCTGACAGAGAGTCCCCACTTCCCCTCTAGAACCAGTGCTCTGGATCAGAACATCAAGCCTCCTAAACTGTCAAATCATCATCATCATCATCATCATCATCATCATCATCATCTCTGTTCCTTAAAGCTGCCCATGTGCCCTGGGGTGATTTCGTCCTGTGCAGTTGTCCCCAGCCAACAAGGTGCTGCATTGCACCCTCCCCCTCTCCACCACTCACCCCCAAGAACCTCAGTGGATATGAGCACGAGGCCATACGGTTCTCTCTGGGGTTACAAATGAAGCGCTGGTAGATAATTACTTTAAAATAGATTGTGACTGGGGTCTCTTTTTAAAATCATTTTATTGGGGGCTTACACAACTCTTACCACAATCCATTCATCCATCCATCCATCCATCCACCCATCCATCCATCTATCCAGTGTGTCAAGCACATTGGCACATCTGCCACCATCATCATTTTCAAAACATTTTCTTTCTACCTGAACCCTTGGTATCAGCTCCTCATTTTCTCCCTCCCTCCCTCACAAACCCTTGCTAAATTAAAAATTGTTATTTTTTTTCATGTCTTACACTGACTGCTGTCTTTCCTTTACCCTCTTTTCTGTTGTTTGATCCCCACGGAGGGGGTGATATGTCGGTCATTGTGATTGGTTCACCCTTTCTTCCCCACCTTCCTCTTCCCCTCCTGGTATGGCTACTCTCATGATTGGGCCTGGGGGATTTATCTCTCCTGGATTCCCTGTGTTTTCAGCTCTGATCCATACCAGTGTATGTACTCTGATCTAGTCGAATTTGTAAGGTAGAATTAGGGTCATGATAGTTGGGGGGAGGAAGTATAAAAGAACTAGAGGAAAGTTGTGTGTTTCATAGATGATACACTTCACCCTGATTGGCTCATCTCTTTCTTGTGACTCTTCTGTAAGGGGATGTCCAGTTGTCTACAGATGGGCTTTGAGTCCCCACTCCACACTCCCCCTCATTCACATTGATGTGATTTTTTGTTCTTTGATGCCTGATACCGGATCTCATTGACACCTTGTGATCACAGAGGCTAGTGTGCGTCTTCCATGTGGGCTTTGTTGCTTCTCAGCTGGATGACCGCATATGTAGCTTCAAGCCTTTAGAATCCCATGACTGGGGTCTTAAAAGTAGACATATAAGATGTAACTGTTGACCTCGCCCCATCCAGAGCAAAAATAAAGTGACAAAAATCAAAGATGCATGAAAACAATTTGTCCCCAAAATTATTGAACCACACAAATTTCAGCCTTGGCACTCCTGAGACCAAGAGAACTAGATGGTTCTCAGAGAGCTTACAGTTGGAGATCTTCAGTAGGGCAGAAGACAAACGTGGAACAGAATCTAGAGTCCGAAGGAAAACCAGGTGTGACAGTCATGTACTCTTGTGTCATTTTCAGGATTGGGAGTAGAGGAGTGGAGTCTAGCCTATCAATCTGGAGATAGCTAATGAGACCTCTGTGTGGGCATGGCTTTCCCCTGAGAATTCTGGGAAATCTGGCTATATTGGAGATGAGACACTTAAGACTCAGGCCCTTGGAGTTGTTCTCCTGACAAGATGCATGATTGACTCCTTATGAGACATCCTGGAGGAGAAGCCACATGGACTTACCCTGATGGAACCAGACCTTTGAAACCAGAAAAACCATGTAGAGACCCCATACCAGCGCTGAGATGCTTGAGAAGCCACAGAGAGGTCCCTGCCAGTGCCGAGATGCTTGAGAAGCCACAGAGAGGTCCCTGCCAGTGCTGAGATGCTTGAGAAGCCCCAGAGAGGTCCCTGCCAGTGCTGAGATGCTTGAGAAGCCCCAGAGAGGTCCCTGCCAGTGCCGAGATGCTTCTACCACCACTGATTACACAAGACTCTGCACCCACTGACCTGCGATTGTCCTGGCATCGTTGCATGTTCCATACTGGTATAGGGCATATGGGCTAACATCAGACTTGTGGGCTTGGACTGGATTGGATTGGGATGTTTTCTCAATGTTCCCTTCCTCTTGTATGTAAACATATGTGTGTTTATGAATTTGTTTCTCTAGTCTACCCGGACTAACACCGGGTGTCCTGGGTGGATAAAGACTGGCAGAGCCTTTGAGACAAAGGCTCCTGGTCATGATTTAAGCTTGGTGTAGGTTACACAGGTCATTATTTGACATCAAAAGAGGAGCATTTAAAAAAAAAAAAGGAACGCTTGCCCAGTTAAGATGTTGGAAAGGCAGGAAAGAGTGAGAACGAAGGGCAAGTGGAACTGAAAAGCAACGAGAGAAAGCTGGTGAGTGCTGTTACTCTGCGAGGATTGCGATCAAGGGCATGAAACAAAATGTGTGTGGGCTTTTCAAGACCTTCACCCAAATCCCAATACAGCATTGAAGAGTAAAAGCTCATGAGGCACAGCCTTCCAAGGCGCAGCAATGGGACTTCTTCATCTGGATAGCAAGGAAGGAGAATGGGACACAGGAGGTAAAAACAGAACATCTAGACCAGGGGTGCTCACACTTTTTCAACATGGGAGCTGCTTACAAAATAATCAAATCAAAATGAACTACCAACTACAAACATGCAAAACTTTTTATATTTATTCACAAATGTATTGAGAATTGTTTATATGTACAATGTGTGTGTATGTACCTTGCATAGCCGCATGCGTCCATATTATACAACACAACGCAATGAACTATGTACATTTTTTGTCGTGACCTGAGTTTGCGCAGATGACTTGCACTGAATGGAATGAGCCTGGGATGCCTAGTTCGGACAGTAGCTGCTGACAGCCAGCCTCAAGCTCACTTCCCAATGATCCTCAGTCACGGTGGAACGGTACTTGGGACTTAGTGATCTTTATGTGGGAAAAGGCTGACTCACATAAATAAGTAGAGCTGAATGATGCAGTCAAGGAGGTAGCACATTTTCCTCATGTTTGGGTACTTTCCCTCTGTGAGTAAGTTCCAGAATTGTTCATGTGCTCTGGACTTCAGCTGAATGTCAACTTGCAGTGTCAAAAGCCTCTCATTCCCTATGAAAGTGATACGTTTTTGTCTTCTTACGTGGTCCAGTTCCCCCTCTCATTTTAATACCCTTTCTTACATTTAAGAGGAAAAAAAACCAAGGTCTTAGAATTGGTGATAAAATGTTGAGAATGGAATGATAAACTATGGATTATAGTCTGTTGTAAAATGAAATAGTAGACATCCGTGAAAATGAATAAATTATGGCTACTTTCCACCCCCTAAAAGGCAATCACTTAGCTTAACAGTCTTGCTACGCTTAGCGCAGTTGTTTGCACAGGCGTTTGACACCTAAGATTGCATCTGATTGGCTGCGCTATAGTTAAGTGATGGGATTGATGACAGGCTGACATCTATTTGTCAATGCCATGCGATCTGCCCACACTACATTTGCGATCAACTAGTAGGTCTCCATCGATCTGTGGAGCACAACCGGTGTAGCTAATTGCTTCCGTGGGCAAAAGCCTCTCTTTTGCCATGAGATCAGATGAGCTGGGTGGTGCTGTGCTTGAACAGTCTGATCAAAGAATATTCTATTGGTCTAAGCTCTAAACAATTGCTCTGCTGTGTTTCTCAATAGGATGTGGTAAGCTAAACACAGCAGCTTTGCCATTGGAACCCTCTTTGAGTTCAGGCCAGTCACATTATTCACATCCTTATTGTTGCACGGCCTTTGCCTCTATGTGTTTATGAAGCTTTTTCACAGCTCAAACAGAATGTTCTGAACCCGTTACACAACAACTCCTCATTCCTTGTTTCCCCAAGAGAGGAGACATTTTAAATTCTCCTAGACTTCAGGCTTTCTTGAGCCATGAAACTGTAGGAACCTCTGAAACTATTGCCCTGTGATAAAACCTGACACTCGCAAATCCCCTGAAGCCTTGTTAAAGCAAACAATAGTATGCATTCATGGAGTGGGGGCGCGGGGCAGCTTGCCTCGAGCTCTGTGCTCTTTTGAGAATTATTTTCATGGGTGTGGAGAACATATTAAATGCAGTTCGTCAATCATAAAGGGATGCGTACTATATGAAACCACTGATTTGAAAAAAAAATTTTTTTAATTCATCCCCTTAGAAACAGACTCTTGTCAGCCAGAGTACAGCACAGCCACAACAGAACACACAACATTCCTCTAATTTTCTTTCATGCTTTCTCCCCTCCCTGTCATGACCCCAGTTCTACCTTACAAATCCAGCTGGACCAGAGCGTGTACACTGGTACAGAGAAGAGCTCTTGATACATGGAATCCAGGACAGAGAACCCCCTTGGGAAGAGTAATGGGAGTCTTGATACCATGTGGGTAGGGGGAGGTGGGGCTGGAGAGGGGAGAGAAATGGCAATGGCTACAATGATCCAACTTAAAACCACCCCCACCCCCCGGAGAGGGGGTGGGGTGTGAACAACAGAAAGTTGGGTGAAAGGAGACAGCAGATGGCATAAGATATGAAAATAATAATTATTTATAATTTATCAAGGGTTCAAGAGGGTGGAAGGTGGAAGGGGGGTGGGAGGGCAAAAAGAAGAACTAACACCAAGGACTCCAATAGAAAAGGTTTTGAGAATATTGATGACAACATACGTACAAATATGTTTGATACGCTTGATGTATGGACTGCTATAAGAGCTGTAAGATCCCCCAATGAGATGGTTTGTTAATTTTTAAAGAGACAGAAAGGAAGAGGCTCGGTCTGCTCCCGGTGAGGGCCAGGGAAGAGGGGAAGGGCGTGTGGATCGATGAAGCTATGCATCCCTGGGCGGCTCTTTCAGTGCGGGCATGTGTCTGTGAAGGAACATGGAAACATTGTGAAGGATGCTCTCCAGCTCACGGTGATTTCATTGGTTTGTAAAGACATACTCCTGCCTCTCAAATACATGTTAAATTGTTGGGAAGGACAGGGGTGGCTCTCCCCTCTCAAAAGTGTGCTGAGCCCCCTGCGACCCCCCTGGGCTAGAGGGTAGGTGTTCATGTGGATGAGGGGCAGGGGGAGGCAAGGCCCTAAAACAAGGGGGTGGGGGAGGAATGGGGAGAGTGGCAAGAACGGGTCCAGTCAGGGAGCTCGTGATAAGTAGTGGAAGGCAAAAAAAACAAAATCTGATATGTAAATCCCACCCAATTCGCAACAAAAAGTTCATTGAAAACAAAAGGAAATTAATTAATTAATTAATTGATAAGTAGAACTAGCTATTTGGGGTCAAACCGACAACAACTTGCTAGGACTGGACGCTTCCATGAGCAGTGGGTTTACCTGACCAGTGTAGGAACCACCCAGGGGAGGAACTTGAGGAATGTGGAGTGAGTGTCTCTGAACCGTATCAAATTGTCGACACTGGTGAAAGGGCGTTCATTTTGCCATAGATAAACTCAGCAACCACAGAATAGAAATAAGCAGTTTAAAAAAATCAAATAAAATGCAGACATATAAACGCAGGTGTTTTTCCCCCATCCCATACGGCATCTCCAGACCAGAGGGCGTTTTGGGCACTGTCCAACTTGCTGTGACAATGGGCGCGTTCGGCACCGGCACTGTCTGAGACAGCAGCCACGCGCCTGTGTGTCTTCCGCTGAGCACTTTAGATGGCCAAGTGAGACGAACAACTCTGCTCCTTCTTTCATTGTGCTTAGAGGCAGCTTTATGGAATTCCCTGCAGCTAGTGGCTCCCCCTTGGACCAAGTGGGTGAGTTGCCCACCTTTGCCCAAATCCCCACGGCCAGATGGCACACAAAAGCACCTGCCCTGCTGCCCTTGCCCCTTGGCAGAAGCCCCGGGCTACCCTAGCCCGCCTAGATGACCACTTCGGTGTGGCCCTGGCCTGACAGCCAGAGGACATTGCTCTGCACCCAGAGAAGCTAGCAGGCTGCTTCCATTCCTAATAGATGGTTTCCACCAAAGACCTTCCTGTGGTGTTCATTGCCCTGGGCTCCCAGGACAGAAGAATGGAGAACTCATGGAGCCTATTCAGCTCAAAGACCCTATCCCCATTGATCATAGGCGACCCATACCCTTTACCTTACATGAAAGGGATTTGAGTCAGGAAATGAGGAACCTGAGGTTCCACGTTTGCTTGGGGAAGATCCAGCTCATCATTTCCTAACTTAAAGGAATTATGAGTGCTCTGATTCTCACTTATTACGATACCGATAAAAACATACTGCCCTCTATCTTCATTTCTTCTCATTCTCACATTGGGGTAGTGAATGCTACCTCTTGGCGGGGTGGGCGGGGGGGGCAGTTTGTTAGCAAATGTGACTGTCAAACAACAAATCCAGTGGGCTGGCAAGAGTACTTTATAAATGAGGGCTTATTAAATGAGTCTGTTTTATTTTCATCTTTTTTTAGCATGCACGTTGAATTTGAGTTTGCAAAATGGGTTATCAAACAGCCAATGGGCACCTGCACTTGTGAGGCCCTGACTAGCCAGAATTACCAGAAGCGGGTCCCTTTGTTGAAGGAACTTTGAAATCTCAGGCCAAGCCGAGCAACTGGACTGTGTTTGCTCTGAAGCCCTGGGGATGGGGAGGTAATTTGTTGGGCCGCTCGCTGCAAGGCCAGCAGTTTGAAACCACTATCTGTTCCCTGGGAGAAAGATGGGGCTTTCTACTTCCCCTGCTGGGTTAGGGGTGGAAACTCCCAGGGGCGGTTCTCCCCTGTCCTAGAGGATCTCTGTGAACTGAAACTGACTTGACGCCGGTACAAGCATGATCCGTAACCAAACATAGAACACAGAATATCTCACCTTTCTGAGCTCTGTATCTGCACGTGTTTCCAAAGTCATTAGCTTTGCCACCTTCAACTATATGTTCTCAAAATGGCATGTAGTACAGCTTCAACAGAAGTTCAAGTTCTGGTGCCATGTGTCTGTATTTTTACTGTTACTTCCCAATTCTGAGCTTTAAAACCACCCTAAAAGCCCTGCTTGGAAGCTTAGTCATCTGACTAAGGACACCGTAGGTCCAACTTCATGATCTTGCAGGAATGAAGCAAAGTGTGTTCTGTGTTAAGCCTGGGTCTTTTTAGCTGGGAGGAAGCCAAGGTGGACGGGAATGTTTCATCTTTATGTTTCATCTCTAAGGCAGAGCAGTAGACCCCCATCTCTGTGAGATCAGACAAGAAGGCATCCTTTTCCGTGGGAAGAATACAAGTTAGACCTAGAGGAGTATCTCCGAGGAGGGAATCCTGAGCACCAAGACGGGATGCGTGAACATGGTTTCTCTGAAGACGGACGGAGCACCAGCTATCTGTGTTCATTATCCCCCACCCCTGCCCCCAGCAACTCTAGGAGATGAGTAGGTGTCTTCCCATTTCATAAACAGGGAAACTGAGGCTCAGTGGAGATGTGATCAGAGAGAGCCACGATCTTAAATTCATGCCCCTGCTTTTTTAGGTTCTGTTGTCATCGTGGTATGGATCTCTGGAAGATGTCGACTTGAACATTTTAAAATGACTCCTACTGTTGTGTAGGCTTGCTTCTTCCCATTGCATTGCATTTCTTAGATCCATGCATGTTGCCGCATGTAACTATGGTTTCCGCTTTTTCACGATCGTATAGTAACTTATTTTGCTAGAGTGTCTCAATTCTCTAGTTGTTCCCTATTATGAAAAAGTGGTTTTGTGTTTGCCTCCTGGGTCCAATCTTAAAACCCACAGCCTTATGGAAGATCTTGGGAACTTGCTCGCTCTCTCTCTCTCTCTCTCTCTCGCTCTCGCTCTCGCTCTCCCCTCTCCTTCACCTTCCCACTGACGAGCCAAGCCAAGACCTGCAAGCCCTGTGAATGGACCACTGCCATTGGGTCCACACAACTCTGATCTTCCTGCATTCTGCATCATTGCATGTGGCTTCGGGAGTCTGAAGAGGGACTTATGGACTGTATCGGACTTATGGACTTGAGTTTGGCCTGAGCTGCGATGTTTTCCATCTTCATATAATGCTCTTTCTTACACATATATGATGAGTGTCACTGGATCTGTTTCTCTAGTCAGTCTGGTCTAACATACCATCCTGGTCTAGCAGAGAGGAAGCCCTGACAATAAGAAAGAGGGTGTCTGTCAGTCTGGTATAAACAGACACACCGCCTGCTAAAGAGCTCACTGCTCCTTGGTTCTCTCCAACCTGTGATGTTGAGTTGGGACAAAACCAAGACCAGACTTCCCCCCCAAATCAGTTCTTTCATCTTTCAGTGGAGTTCACATCTCTGGCAACCCGAGCCAGTGCTAATGACCACCCTGTGGCCGGCTGGGAGACCCTACTAGCTGCCCCTGCAAAGACACAGATATAAGAAATGAGGAGATGTTTCTGTGATGACTGGGACTCCAGCAGAGAACGCATGATGAGCAGTTAGGAAGAACAAGGGGTGGGGGAAGGTTCTGCTTAGAGACCCCCTCATCAGAGAAAGAGGCTATATGTCATGCGCTGGTGAAAAAAAAACGTGGCAGCTTCTGAAGTCCAGTATTCTCTACCCTCTCTCTCTCTGCCCCCCCCCCCAAGAGGCAAAGCTTTCCCTTCTAGAGTCTTGGCTGTCAAAGCAATGCCACACTGAGGTCCTGCAGACCCAAGCTGGTGACAAGGTAGTTGGTGGGAAAAGGTTGTGACAAGACTCTCCATGAGAACCTTATAAAGAAAGGGATAAAAACAGGGCGCTTTGTTTTGTTTGGGTTTGGGGTTTTAAACTGCCAACATTCTCTCTGGTCACTCTAGGTCCTTATCTCAGCCCGCAGGCATGCCCATCGTGCCCCAGGCGGCTCCCCTCCAGAGACTGCATGGGCTTCTTCCAGCTTCAAGCCTGCTTCCTCGATGGGCTCCGTGCCTGGCCTGCTGTCCCCACCCCTTCCTCCTTTGGGTTTCCTCCAAGAGACCTTCCTCAGGGGAACCCAAGGTCATGGCAGGTCCTTCAGCTCCCAGAGTCTTGGCAGTTTCCTGACTGAAACTCACCTGTGTGGTCGTGAATGTGGTGGGCAGTGGCTTTAGGGAATTTCAGTGGACATTTGTTACCATTTCTGGTTAACTCTAGTGCTGGCCTCTTCCCAGCCCCTAGCCCATCATCCTCTGTCCCTGCCCAGCCCTTGACCCCATTACCACTGCTCTCTGGACAGCCATTGGTCTATCATGCTTTGTCCCTGCTCAGCTCTTGACCCCATTACCACTGGTCTGTGCCCAGCCCCTGCCCTCACCATCCTCAAGAGGGCTTCAGATAGTGATGAAAGCACAGAAGGACACTGCCCATCCTTACCCACCTGACCTCAGACTCAGTAAAAGTTCAAAACCATCAAGTCAGCTGCACTGGTGTCCAGGTAAGATGCTATACCCTTGACCTCTCAGGCAGCCCTTGGGGAGAAGGGGCTTTAGGCCCAGGCACCCCTAAAGAAGCCCACAACAAGTCCTTGACCTCACTAAGAGGAGGTTCTCCTGCTTTGCTCCAGCCCCTTGCTCCAAGCCTTAAGCGTGAGGAGCTGTCAGGGTTCACGTCGTTCACCAGTCTTTCTGAGGGTCAGATAGAATAGAGGAAACAATACCTCCACCTTGGTCCCAAAGCTATCAGAATCGAGTGGAATGAACTCTGGGGAAACTGCTCTGGGAATTGTCGACTCCCCCGCTCCCACGAGATACCAGGTGTAGTGTGTCATTGTACCTCAGTGCTTAATCTCTTTCCGTTCTCAAGGCAGTATTTCACCAGCTTTTCCTTCTGTGGGAAGATGAGTACTAAGTAGAACTGGTTCCCTAAGATGAGGGGCGGAAAGTGATTTCTTCCCTCGGGCGCATGAACAAGAGCATCAGCTTTCTAGAGACTTCCCTGTGTGTGTTTCTGTTTGCTTTTCTCCTCATCCTCCTACTCCTCCCGATTCTTCTCCTTCTCTTTCTCCTTCTCCTCCTTTTTCATGCTGAAAGTTATTTTCAGGTAGAAATGCTATGTATGAGACAAAGAGATTGGGGCTATGTTATCATTCCATGAATAATTATTAAGTGCTTATTTTATGTCAAATGTCATGCTATAGGAATCGGGGTAAATAAGACTAAAAATACATCAGCTTGGGTTCTCTGGAGCATGGTTATTTCTAAAAACAAAAGAGGGAAAACTAGAGCCTTAATTGCACACACAGATCTCCTGGTTCCGTGGGGGAAGGGAGATATGTTCTGTCCGCTGCAGCTGAGACAATGGAGTGTTTGGTGAATGACTGTCAAGAGAAGTGGTGCTTTCAGTTCATTTCAAACAGTCCTTTTCAGGCACCTATTTCATACTAGGACTCTGCAAGGAGCCTGGGGGAGTTTACGGATGAACAAAATATCACCCTTGTTCTTAGGATCAAGTCCTGCCCACTGCCACCAAGCCCACTCCAAAGTCATCATGACAAAGCGTAAGGCTTCCGAGACTGAATCTTCTCTGGAGCCCACAGCCTCACCTTTCTCCCAGAGTGGGGGGTGGGTCTGAACTGCTGGCCTTGCCATGGCATTCCTGCGCTCAGGACCATCCTGACAAGTATGGGTCACGGGCATGTGGAACCCCGATCGTCACTCTGAATACCCTCCAGACACCACTAATCACTCACTACTCTCTTATCTACTGAGAAACCTTCGTCTAGGGCAGTGGTTCTCAACCTGTGGGTCTGACCCCTTTGGGAGACCAACAGCCCTTTCACAGGGTCACCTAAGACCATTGGAAAACACCTCTTCCAATGGTCCTAGGAACCCAGACACCACCCCTCTACCCGTCTCCAGACGGGTCTGCCCACATGCAGATACGCCCACATATGAGTCCCCGGCATAAAGATGGTTACCCACACTACATTATGCTTCAAGGCAAAATTTCATTTATTTGTCATTAGAAAGAAATATTTCACAATATATAACTACAGATTGTTTTTGTGATTATCATTATGCTTTAAGTGCGTTCAATTTGCAACAATGGAAATACATCCTGCCTACCAGATTTTTACATCGTGATTCATACAGTAGCAAACTTCCAGTGATGATGTAACAACAAAAATAATTTTAGGGTTGGGGGTGGGGTTTCAGCACAACATGGAGTACGGTCTTAAAGGATTGCAGCATGAGGAAGGTGGAGAACCACTGGTCCAGGGGGAAGGAGCGGTGCTAGAGAGGAGGCCAAGAGAAGGACTCAGGCCTCTTGTGGACAGGGAGTATTATACATCTGCCTGAAGGGATTGCAGGATTCCTTGCAGATGACGAGAGTTGGGGGTGGGCCAAGCAGGGTGTTACTGCTGGTCTCAGATTCCAGATACTCACTGCCCTGAGTGGATTCCACCTCATTTTAAGCACATAGGAAAGATTAGACCTGCCCATGTGGATTTTCAAGGTGGAAAAAACCCTTTGGGGGGGGGGGGACACAGAAAGCCTGGACTTTCTCCCATGGAGCACAGGGCTGGCGGATTTGAAATGTTGACCTTGCAGCTGGCAGCTTACCAGGTAACCCATGACTCCATGAAAGCTGTCCTCAGAGAAGTGGTAGTATTGGTATTGTGATGTTGGAACTCCTCTGTCGTATAGGATGTCACAAATAAGTAACTATGTTCACGCTATTGAGAACCACAGATGATGTTTTTAAATTGGAAATAGCCATATAGACTCATGATTTGGGGGTGGGGCGAGGGAAATCAGTTACCTCATTCTACCTTCTGAAGATACCTGGAAGCCACGGCACACTGTGGCCTTGAGCACCCCTGACACTTCCATCTTGATTTCTAAGCACCATGTAACACTAAAAAGGAGACCCTAGGGACCCTTGGAGAAATAACTCTTGTAATTTCCGATCTGGTCCAGGGAAAATAGAAGGTGTGCGTGAGACACTCATGCTAGAAAGAAAGCAAAGCAGTGCGTGATGATGAGTGGACACAGGAACAAGCTAAATGACACCCAGATTGTAGGACATTCAACTGGCCTCGTCTCTTAACCAGGGATCCTGGTAGCCCTGCAGGATAGGTGTCGGCCTGCTAACTGCAAGGCCAGCTATTCAAGCCCACCAACTACTCTGTAGAAGGGGAGGCTGTCTAGCTCCCACAGAGAGGTCCAGCCTCAGAAACCCTCGAGAGAGTCGCTGTGTGTCCACAGGGCTCAGAGGCAGTGGATTTGGTTTGGTTGGTTGGTTGGTTTCTTTAAAAGTGACAGGCTGGGGGGCTGAGCCCCGGTGGCGTAGTGGTTGTGTGCGGGACTGTGACTCACTGGGATGGAGGTTCGATTCCAGTTCCACAGAGCAAAGGCTGGGCCTCCTACTCCCACCACCTGAGGGCAGTGATGCCCCCCCCCCCCAAAAAAAAGTGACAGGCTGGGGACTGAGCCCAGTGGCGTAAGTGGTTGAGTGCGGGACTGCGGCCCGCGGGCTTGGCGGTTCAAGTCCAGCAATGGCTCTCAGGAGCGGCACTGGGTGGCGCCCACGACAGCCAGAGGGCAGTGATGCCCCCCCCCCAAAGAAAAAGTGAGAGGCTGCTTCTAATTTAAGACAGACAAACAACCATAGCAGCCAAATTCGAGATAGGAACTTGGGATTCTAGTTCTAAACACAGAAGCTTCAATTCCAGCTCCCAGGAGCAAAGGTTGGGCCTCCTACTCCCACCACCTGAGGGCAATGATGCCTATAAAAAAAATAAAAAATAAAAAAAATAAAAATAAAAATAAATAAATAAATAAACACAGAAGCAAGAACTTTAAAGTTCTTGAAGACACCTGGGAGAGTTGAAGTTGGACTGGGTACTGGAAGATGTTAAAGGGCTATTCTGACCTTCCTTTGGTATAAAGGTAACATTTTAGTTATGAGAGGGAGAGCCCTGGTGACAGAAGGGTGACACATGGGGCTGGGAGCCACTAGGTCCCCAGTTTGAAACCACGAGGGGAACGGGATGGCTCTCTGCTCCTGTCAATTGTTAGCAGTCTCAGACACTCAGGGGCCCTTCTCCCCCGGTCCTCTCAGGGTCACTGCGAGTCGGCATCGACTCCAGGACAGTGACTTTGGTTTGGGGTTCAGTGATTAGGGGGATGTCTTCTTTTAGAAGATGTACACTAAAATATTCAGGTTGCGCTACCACAATAGTTAAAATACATAAAATACCTTAACCTTCGAAGGGAAATAGTAGGTAACTAGGTGCTTATTATCCTTTCAACAAATTGTTCTTTCAAGACTGTGTGTTGGGAATTTTCCATAAGAAAAAGTTGCTGGGAAAAAAATATCTTTCAACGTCTACTTTAGATGTTGGAGGAACCCCAGGGTACATTGTCAAGTAAATAAATCAAATACAGACCCAGTTATACTGTGTAGTAGCTTGCTTCTTAAAGGGTGGTATAAATAAAGAGATGTAATTGCATTTGCTTGTCAGGAGATCCTGGAAAGAAACCGAGGCGGCATTATGAAATGAATTTAGAAGAAGCTAAGAGGGGCGAATGGGAAGGACCAGGACAAAAGTCAGGAAGAAATGTCTTGATTTATTACCTATACCACTTTGGTGTTTTAAGTTTGAATGGATGGCAGACGTCGGCTAGAAGGAGATTAAGGAGAGTCAGAAAGAGAATGAGTTCTGTTTCCATATGAGCCTTCTTTGATAGCAGGGCATGGTGTGTGAGTAGGAAGTGGGGAAGAGGATAGCGAGGGAGAGAGGCCCTTGGCTGGGATCAGCTCGCTGAGGAACTACAGTGGGACCACACCAGAGAAAGGGAGTTGGAGAAAGATGGCTCAGGAAAGGCTGTAAAGAGTGTACATTGTTGTCTAAAAAATGAGAAAGGTGTTTGGAAGGGTGGAGGGTGGAGAAAGGACTTCTTGAAGAGAGAGGAAGAAGGCACATCAATAAGGTGGGCTGTGCTGTGTGACCCCTATCAGGTAAGGGTTGTGAGTTGGTTGAATTGGGGAGGATGGAGATACTGGGAAGCGATGCTGAGATGAATTCATTGGGAAACCAACGATGTGTAAAGCGACTGGGGACTCCTGGCTTCCTGGTTCAAGTTCACTCTCCCTCAGGGTAGCACTGCCAGGGAATCAGAACGGAGCAGGGTAGCTGAGGGGGAAGATGATCAAAGTCAAACTCAAAGGGCATGCAGGGTGTCTCGGAAAGGAGGGTAAGACTGGGGAGCCTGGGCTGAAGAGAGTGGTCAGAGAGGTAGGTGCCCTGGTCACCCAGGAAGATGGGAAGGATGGGGGCTGGTGGTCTAGGCAGGGGTCACAGAAACACACGCGCTTATGACCACGGAGAATGTCTGGGAGCTCATGGTCTGGGCCACAAGCCCTCACCCTTAGTCTCTGTCAAGTGAATGGTACCCTAACAGCGTCCTCAAACAGGTGGTTGGGACTCGGTGACTTGTCCTCGGGGATCTTAGCAGGAGAGGTTTGGAGCAGAGATGCTCCTGCTGTGTGGCCACAGCTCTCTGAGAGTCGTTTCTTCCTGAGGCTTCAAGCCCTCCCCTCAGCTGCCAGCAGCCAGCGCAGGGAAGCCCAGCCAGCTCCTGGTTTCCATAGCGACCGATGCACTTCAAAGGGAGAAGGGGAGAGACTCAAAGGAAGTAAGGGAGGGGGAGCAAACCGCACAGACATTTGACACACACACAATCCAGGAGGACGTAATGTGACCTAGTTTTATGGCTACTGGGAACATTTCTGGCATTCACACTTGACTCCTTTATTTGTTTGTCATAATCGCTTCCTCGGGGCTATAAAAAGAAGGTGACAAAATGCAGCAGCTCTGCCTGGTGAGAAGCTAATACATGCCGGTGGGGAGTGGGGGGGGGGGGGTGCTTCAAAAAGCTGGTGGACATTTTCCATGAACTTTTTGAAGCCTCCTTCTATGGAAACACAACTATGAAGATCAGGGAGCTGGGAAGACTCTGGAAAATCCTATTGGTGGGGGGAGGGGAGGAGCACTGCAGGGCATTGTGGAAGTATGTGGGGGGTGGGGGGGGGTCCTGTTGCCGACCACACCTCCTGCCCACTGACTTCTGAGCTTGAGCTTGGTGACGTCAGACTGCTTTGTTTGCCATCCTGCACCCTCCTGTCCTCCTCTGGGAAACGGGGAGAAAGCCGGTGCCAACTGCAAGTGAGAGACACACTCCCTGTGCCTGGCGGATGGAAGGGCCTCAGGAGAGAGCCACCCACTGGGCTTTCCTGGGAAGCACCAACCTCCTGAGTAACACTACCTGTCTCTTTCCCTCTTCCCCCCATTCCCTTCCAGTTGGTCATGGTCAGAGCGAAGGGGAGAGGATGGTGGTGTCTGACTTTCAAGTTTACATCAGGGATGTGCTACAGCACGTGGACGCCGTGAACAAAGACTACCCCACGCTTCCTGTCTTCCTCCTGGGCCATTCCATGGTAAGCAGAACACAGATGACCTGGCTCCCTGGAGCCTGCCCAGTTCTCCTGGGGAGGGGGGGAGGGAGAGATAAGACAGTGCCTTTTGTCACCCTGCACTGGAGTTCCCAGGCAAGTTAGTACTTAGGAAGGCAGCCAGACTCCGGAGGGAGCCCCAGTAGATGCCTATTGATTCCTTGGGGTCCCCGGCCATATGCCAGCAAGGCCTCACTGCCTCACTGAGGTGTTTGCAGGCCCCCTGGGAAATTGATCCTTTCAACGCCCTTGGCACACGGGGCTCCTGAGGGCCCTGCTTCCTGCACAGCCCCTTTTCCTGGGGAGCGAGAGGCCCACAGGCTGCCAACGCCCTTGCTTCTCATTCAGGACTGTACAGGACCCAGGCACAAAGGGACTCTTGTGGAAGCAGCCCTGCAAATGTTACTGGAAATTCTTTGGATGTCGAAAATGCTCTCAGACCCAATCAAGTGTAACCTTTCCATCAGGATCCTTCACTGCCCGCCCCTAGCTGACTCCCTGCAGAGACGCACAACACTGAAACCCCTACGGACTGCCATTGAGGCAATTCTGACTCATACCAGTATTCCCACCCCTTGAATTTGAATGTGAGCCTCCCACTCCCTTTGGATCAGCCCCTGGGTGGAATCGGCATGCATTCTCAGAGCCTTACTGGAAGGTGAGAGGGTGACCTACCAGAGGTGGCCACGGAGAAAGACCTGATAATCGACTTCTCCACACCCAGCCACTGACCACTCTCCAGAGCACAGGACTGCCCTGACCCGGGGCCACTGTCCATTGGCCTCCAAGCCAATGATTGTTTGGACCTCGTTTGGGCCAGTTTCTACATTCTGCATGTGGGCTTGGAAGACCTCCGCTCTTGTTTTAAACACCCTATAGTTTCTGAACAAAGGCGCAGGTCTGGCTTCTTTCCCCAGCCCCCCACCTGACTTCACTGGATGATGTTTCTGGGGTCTTTGGTGAACTGGGGAAATAGATCGCAATTTCTACTCATGACTCAAAAGAAGCCTTCCCTGAGGCCTGAAGGAATGGATGCAGAGGGGTCTGCCTGATTTCTGGCTTGAAATGAAGCTGTTGTTTAACTTGTGGCCCACCACAAGCAAGAACCTTATTTCTATCTCCCTGAAGCGTTTTTTTCTTAGAAAACCTGGGGGATAGGGGTGGGCCGGGGGGCGGGGGGGGAGGGAGATAAAAACCAGTTGTAATGAAATCATTGCAGATCTGGTTGAGACAACATTTCCCAGGTGGGATCTTCAGGGCTCCTGGCCAGGTGAGCACCGTGGTTGGACCAGGCTTTGAAGATGCATTCTGGGTATTGCTCTAACAACCCCGTCCATCTGTCTGGCAGGGGGGAGCCATTGCCATCCTCTCCGCCGCGGACAGGCCAGGCTACTTCTCCGGTATGGTCCTCATCTCGCCCTTGGTTATCGCAAACCCAGAGTCAGCAACAACTTTCAAGGTAAGAGGGCTTCTGGGGGCACACGGGCCTGCAGCCCAGGCTGGGCCTCCAAGCCTGTCTGTGTGGCTGGGATCTGGGTTCAAGGGTCGCACCTGTGCTTTGACTTCAAGTTCTATTGTGTTCTGGTGGGGGAAATCAAACACTGTTGCCACCGGACCTCGGTCATTTCTGAAGTCCGATGGATTTGCTACTTTTGTTTCTGTTTTTGTTTTCCTTCCCCCCACCTCCCCACCCACCCCCAAACAGAAGAAAAATCATTTCCTGTTTGTGTCTGCTTTGTGGGTGAATGTTCAAAGGAAAAAAGACAAAACAAAAGAACCCAATTACCCACGTGTCATTCACCCCAAGCAAAGTACTCTTTTGTTAACAAGTCAGAGGCAAAGTGGAATACCTGCCAACTTGAGCCACACAATGGCGGGACAGTAGCATCCAGCTGGTAATAGTAACAAAGAGTCCCTGAGCACTTTCACCTGGAAACCTGGCTGCTGTATCACTTCCTTTCTCTGGCTACAATGTTGCTTGCGTGACCATGCATGCGTGTGAGCGGAACATTCTTTCCGGCTCTGGGCCTTTCAAGGAACAAAGGCGTCAAGGCCAGGGAGCTGACAAACAACTGGAAATAGAGCAGCACCTTTGCTCCCTGGAAAGGAGCTGAAACCTGCAGCCTCGGCCAGGTCACAGCAGCGGGGACCATGTGGGTTGGTGGCCTGTCTAGGTAGATCTGGAGGTGAAGACTACTGACCTGTATGTCCCCGGGGGACGGGAGTGTGTGTGTGCCCATCCTCACCCAAACAGAGAGCCAATGCTTGGTAGGGAGTGAGTGGGCGGGGAGCGAGGGTTGGTCAGGACACCACATGCATTAAGTAGCAGCCACTCAGGAGGACTTCCCTGACAGTAAGCAGACCCATTCATCCTGTCGCCAACTCCTTTACAGTCCTTATCACTTGTCCGGCTCTTGCATGCCTTTGAGGAGGCTGAAAGGGTCATGGCTTGGATTCAGTGGCGGGTCTCAATCTGTGGGTCGCGACCCCTTTGGGGGTCGAAGGACCCTTTCAGAGGAGTCGCCCGATCCATAACAGTAGCAAAAGGACAGTGATAAAGTAGCAACGAGAATAATTTTATGGTTAGGGAGGGTCTCCACCCCATGAGGAACTATTTGAAAGGGTTGCGGCATGAGGAAGATGGAAAATTGCTGGGCTAGAGAGATAGTGACATCTGTGCTCTTGAGCACATTGAAGTAGGCTTCTGCATTGGATGTGCCCAATGCATTGTGTCCTCTGGTTTCTGGGCGGCTGTTCCCGAGAGCGTGGTCTGTGAATCTGTGTCCGATCAGGAACAGCTCAGTGATATGGGCTTGGGAGGGGCTGATGAAAGAGAACCCTGGGCTTTCCAGGATTGGGCTCTCTGGCAGTTTCAACAAGAGCAGCTGAGAATGACTTTGATTAGTTAAGGTCACGTCTTACCTGAGCAAAATGAGAGTGAGCAGCGTCCCAAAGGAGAAGGGTATCCTCCCTGGGCTCCTCTGTTCATATGTGACTGGCAGTCTCTGCTTTCCCCCGGCTTCCCTGACTCCTGGGGCTGCTCCTTTAACAAGGCCAGCCTTATGTTTCACAGATGGGAAAACTGAGGCTTCGAAGGATGAATGACTTGACTGGGTGGGTCTCCTGGCTTGTAGAGTGAGCCCCCTCTCACCATCCAGGGTTCCTTCTTCTAGAAGAAGATTGGGGACTGGCAGGGGAGTGGGAGCAGAGAGACCTAGAGCCAGAGCGACTGGATTTCCTCCTGGGGTCCACAGAGGCGCCTGTGCTGAGTGCGGAACCCTGAGCACAGGCAGCCACCAGGGTAACCTTCCAGAACTTTCTGCTCATAGATCATTCACTCTGTCAAATCAGGAACCAGCTGTCCCTGCGGAAATGCTGGTCTGCCCTTTGGAACCAAGACAAATTAGAGCCCCTTTGCCCCATGACTTTGAAAACCCATGCTCCCCACCTGACATCTGTTGCTTCCCATGAAGCTCAGCAGTGATGGCGACTGTGATCCATTGGCCTCCCCTGTCCGCAATGATGTGATCATCCTCCACACACTTTCCAGTCTTGCCGGACTGCCTGGCTTCCATGGAGCAGCTGGTCGGTTCCAACAGCTGGCCTCGCAGGTAGCAGACCAGCCTATAGCGCACTCTGCCTCCACGGTCTCATCCCACAGGAAAGACGAGTTCAAAAAGGGATGGAGGACTTAAAACGTGCAAACTGAAACCGTGAAATGCTTAACAGAACAAGCAAGGGCAAGCTTGTCAGGCCTGGCTTTTAGCCATGAATTATCTAGCAAAATAATAAAAGCACACAGAGTAACAGACACCATCAATAAATGGCACCTCATAAAATCAAAGCCACTTAGCCATCAAAAGGTTTTACCGAGAAATGTAAAAGCAGGAGCTATTGACTGTTAGATTCTCCACAGAAACATTACGCCCAGCGAGAAGCGAATGGCCAGAAGTTACATCTGTAACTGCAACAGCTTGACTTAAAAAGGCAAATAAGCCAATCCTAAAATGAGCAAACGAGTCCCATAGCCATGTTGCCGAAGTCCTTTGGCAAATGACCACCGAACTCAGGAAAAGACACGCGGCACCCGTCGCCATCAGAACCACAGGGCAGCACCGTTTCACTCCCATCAGGAGGGCGAGGATGTCAAAAGATCATCACTGACAGAAATCAAAGCTGTGGGTAACCCACGCTGGGGCGGGGGAAATGCAGACCCTCACCTGTTGCTGAGGGGAGTGTGAAGTGGTGCAGCCATGGTGGAAAAGTGCCCTCAGTAGTTAGCTCCTCTACAAACTACGGTGCGAATTACCACCTCACCCGGCTAGGGACTCCATGACAAACACATCCCGGGAGACTTGTATGCCAGTGTTCCTTGCAACGCTACTGACAACAAAGTGGGAGCACCCGAAACACCATCCCCAGACGAATGGATGGGCAAAATGGGATGCACGCATACAATGGAACACTGCTCAACCAGAAGGAGAAACCAAGCCTTGACACAATGGGTAGTACAGACAGAGCTCCAAGATTGGGGGGGAAGGACGCGTGCTCTTTGCAAGGACTGTTGGAATGTGTGCTCATGGTGGTGGAAGTGTTGCAGAGATGAAGGACAGGGCTGCACAGGTGGCCACTGTCATTACTGTATACTTGGAAAGAGTGGAAGGGTCCCAAACTGGGTGATAGCTACAGTCGCTGGGGACATCCCAGTTCTTTGGACTGATAGCATGTCTAGTGCTTCTGTTCCATATTCACGGTCATGGTCCAGGGTCACGGTCATGGTCATGGTCATGGTCATGGTCATGGTCATAGGGGACATCCCAGTTCTTTGGACTGATAGCATGTCTAGTGCTTCTGTTCCAGGTTCACGGTCATGGTCCAGGGTCATGGTCATGGTCATGGTCATGGTCATAGGGGACATCCCAGTTCTTTGGACTGATAGCATGTTCAGTGCTTCTGTTCTACCTCCATGTTCATTGTGTCAGTGCCTGAGGCCTTGCAAGGCTTGCAGATAGCCACCCAGGGTGCAACAATTGTTTTCCATTCCCTTGGAGCACCAGAGGTATAAAAAGTCGGGTATAAAAGGAGGACAAAGAAGGTGTGAGGATTCCTAGTGGGCTGTGGATTAAGCTTTTGGTCTGCTAACAGCAGATTAAGCCTATCAACTGCTCAGTGGGGGAAAAGATATGGGCATCTGATCTTTTTATTTTTGTTTTTTAAAATCATTTTATTGAGGCTGAGCCCTGGTGGCATAGTAGTTATATGCGGGACTGCAGCCCACAGGGTTGGCGGTTCAAATCCAAAAGCAGCTCTCCAGGAGCAAGGCTGGACTTCCTACTCCCACCAGGGCAGTGATACCACAAAAAAAATAAAAATAAATCATTTTATTGTGGGCTCTTACAGCTCTTATCATCCTTCATACCTCCATCTACGGTGTGAAGCACATTTGTACCTATGCTGCCATCATCATTTTCAAAACATGTTCTTACTCTTTGAGCCCTTAGGATCAGCTTCTCATTTATTTTTCCCTCCCTACCTCATGAACCCTTGATAATTTATAAGGTTTTTTTTTTCCTGTCTCGTACTGACCACTGCCTCCCTTCACCCACTTTTCTGTTATTCACTCTCCTTTGGAAAGCCTACAGGAGCTCTGAGTCAGGACCATTTGACAGCAGTGGGTGGGTTTAGGTCATTTAATGGGAAGGGTGGCTAGTTTCCCAGTTTCCTCCCTACTAGACAGAAGAGGGTGCCTGCTACCATTTCTGAACCTTTGAAGCAGAGATTTTGTAGAAGAACCCACATCCAAAGGTGGGGAGGGGGGGGGAGCATACAGAACACATTTTTAGATCTTCATGGACACCATGAAGATGGTCTTGGAGCCATGAAGCTTGAAGGAATTTCTGAAACTGTTGCTCTAAGACAGAGGTCCTCAAACTGCGGCCCGTGGGTCACATGCAGCCCACCAAAACCATTTATCCGGCCCACTGGGTGTTTTTGACCCTGCCGCTGTCCTGCTTAGCAGCCAACTCATCCCGGGCCTTCAGTGAATTTGTTATAGTTTTGTTTGTTTTTTTAAACTATAGCCCACCCCTCCAGAAGTCTGAGGGACAGTGAACTGGCCCCCTGTTAAAAAGTTTGAGGACCCCTGCCCTAAGATAACCTTTAAACCATGAACTAAAAAAAAAAAAAAAAAGTCCCTTGAAATCTTCTTAATACCAAACCACAGTTTAACTGAAATGTTTTGTTCATAAAAGAAAAACAAATAAAAAAAAACCTGCCTTAAGCAGGTATCAACTATTTGTATGTATGGGATCACATGAACAACAGACCCGTGAAATATGAGCCAGGCGTCCTGAGAAGTGGTGCATGTATGTTGAAGGGGGCAGGACCACCTCAGGGAAGCGGGATGAGATAGACTGCACAGCCTAAGGAAGGAAGCCACCATCGCCACATGGTTGGGTGGAGAAGCTTTAAGATGGGTGCATGTTTGCTGCATGAATTCTCCAATGCACACGAGTGAGAGAGACAAGGAGCGGAGAAGGAGTGTGCCCGGTGGGTGAGGAGGTCGTCTCAGGGAGATGAGCTTAGCGACTTGTGTGCCTGTGAAAGCTGGGCTCCAGTCATGCCCTGGCTCAGAGGTGAACCCACCGCTGCCCAGCTGGAAGAGTGTCAGTCTCAGTCTCCCCGCACGTGCTTCCCAGGGATAAAACACAGGGACGTGAGCGGAGGGTCCCAGAGCCCCTTCTTTCTCCAGGAGCTCTCTGTCAGGGGGGCTGAGATGGGGAAAGAGGGAGGGGAGGTGGGTGGAGGACTCATTCGATCATGCTCCCCTCCCCGCCTCCTGCGTGTTGCCCCAAGGGAGGGATGCTAGAGTCACCCGGTGCTTTACGGAGATGCCCTTCTCCGTCAGTAGGAAGCGCTTGCCGGGAGGGGCTGCCACGAAGAACGTGTACTCAGAGAGTGGGGTGACAGCCTGTCTCTCGTCATCCGAGCAGAGAAGAATTATTCTTGAGTTTTACACAAGGAAATGAGGCCTGTGGTCATAATTGGCACCCCCTTGAGCACCGGTTCAGGCCAGTATGGGTAACAGGATGCTCCCTTTCACCCCAAAACATGTAGGATCAACTGCCTGCCCTTGACCTTACCGCACTTCCTACCTGAATGTCACTCATCCGGTTTTGGTCAATGGAACCCAGCAGGGAGAGGCGCAGGATGTGGGGCATGGGGTGTGGGAGAATGGTCATTCTGTGAAACGGGTAGATTTAGACCGAGGAGTTTGCTGCCTACTAGCTAGTCTCTCAGACCTGGGGATCTTCAAGAAGACTTCCTTGAATACTCGGAGGATTCATCTCCCCAGTACAACTCTTAAATACGTTTGTGCCCGGGGGTCTTCTAGGCATGGGATGCAGCAGGGAGCCGGGCAGCCCTGATACAAGCCTGGGCTTCTGGACTTGGGTACTTAAAAACCACATTCCATGAAGTCGATGCCAATTCATAGTGACCCTTTAGGACAAGGGAGTACTGTTCTTTAAGATTTCTGAGACTGTCACTTTTTAGGGGAGTAGAAAGCCTCATCTTCCTCCCTAGGAGAGTGGAACACCGAGTGTGGCCCAAGGGCTTTGCTGTATCATGGGCCTGCCTTCCCCTGACCCTTCTTCTCCGTTCCTGTGCTCGCTGAAGGCAGGAGCGTTGTCCTCTTTGGACAGGTCAGTTGGCTGATGGCCCACTTTTAGAGATAGCTATAATAAGTGAGTGAGTGAGAGAGAGAGAGCCAGAGAGCCATTATAATTACTTTTCTCCTGTGAAGTCTTTGCTGGGCCAGAGCTTACAAATTACTTTAGAGAGTCATTAAAATGTTCTGGATGAATAAAGACCTTGGTGTTGGCTGTCTGGCATTTATCGTGAGTCTCAAGGAGTTCCCCAAGCAGGTCATGGCTTCGTGCCACACTCGAGTCCCGTGGCCGGAGGCGTGACCTCTTTGGTGGGTGAAATAAGGCGGGGTGCTAGCTGCAAGTGCTTCATTTGGAGGACAGCCACAGGTGACACACTTGTCTCTGCTCAGAAGAGCATGTTCACTTGGATTGTTCATGGAGACAGCAAATGTCCAGGGACTTTTCCTGGAAGGAAGACGGGGCACGCACCATAGGTCCAGGTGGATTGTATGCACGTGCATTCAAAGCCAGAAGCACCTGCCTCCAAAGGCTCGGGGGTGGAGGTCTACCTCCCTCACTTGGCTGCTCCCCAAGTTGCCCGCCCAGTGACCTGTGCTCATGACGGTGTGCTGGTGGCCCAGGGTCCTGGCCACAGTGAGGGACTTTTCCCTTGAGCCACCTCTCCTAAACGGGGTCCGTGGCTCTCTCTATGCTTCCGCAGGTTTTCCCCAGAAGCTTGAACAAGGTGGCCAAAGCTCCATCAGTGGTAGTATCTTGGATCCCACCGTCTTACTTGGTGAGCCACTCCTTCTATACTCTGATGACGACGGGGTCTTTTTCCCTCCTTTATAAACAGGTGCTCCACCCCACCCCCAGCCCCGGCTCTCCTCCTCACTCAGTGTCATCGGGGAGAAGTACACCCCAAAGAACAGCAAGACAGAAGTGTCCAGTTCCCTTGTGCTGGGCCTGCCCTGCCTCAATAACTCTCATCTCTGTCTTACGTCTTCTGTGGGGAAGAGACTGAGCCCCTAACTATTATTGTAAGCTGTGGCCTCACTGTCCTCAGAAGACTGGCCCCTGCCCACCTGACTGTAGTTAGAAATGCAGTTTGCAGGCTTAAGGGGAGGATTGAGGGGCGACTACACCCTGCCACGGCCCTACCCCTACTTAATCTTCTGGGACTTCCGGGTCACAGTAGGGTCCATGGACCAGCAGCACCACTGAGACATTGTGGGCCCTGTCGCCTTGGGCAACAGCACTGAGGGGGCAGTCAGAACACCTTTTTTGGGTATGTCCATCTGCTCATCGCAGAGCAGTAAGAGCCAAGTCTGGAAAGTCAGGGAAGCCAAGATCCAGACTTGGTGTCCTGCATAACAGCTGCTGCTTCTGGAACCTCCCCTCCTCTGTGGAGGCTTCAGTAGCTCACTGCACCCCTGTCTGTGAGGTCACCCCTGCAGCGCTGAGCGCCAGCCACAGCACCGCCCCATCACACCATGTCCCTGTCACACATGTGGAACTGAGCACCATTCTTGCTGCTGGAACACATGGGCCATACTGCAGTTGGGTTTCCAAGGGCCGGCCCTGTTACAGACATTCCCCCTGCCTGTACCCACTGCACTAGTGTCCCCCCCACCCCACCCCAGCCCTCTGCCCCAGGAGCTAGTGTCACTTCCCCTCCTAACTGTGCCCCTGGCAGTAAGTGAGGCAGTTTGCTCTGCCCTCCGTCTCCATCCACCTGGGCACTGGGCCCTCACACTGCTCAGTTCCTGAAGACAGGCTTCTCTGCAAGTGGCTCTTCTCTATCCCTTCTCCGGTGGTGGAATGTTGAAATCCCTTGTCATCCGCAGAGGCATTGGTGGCGGGCTTTGCATGGGCGGGGTCTTTCACATTCCTGAGGGCAGAGTCAGTGCTCAGCTCAGGGACAGGGCTGACCTATGGATGGACTTCTCCTCCAGAAGGCAGCGGGCAGATGGGCACCTGGCTTCACAAGTCCCATCCCACATGGCCTCACTGCAGTGGCAAGTAGTCAGGGACCCGCTGTCAGCCCTGTCTCCCTCAGGGAGCAGTGGTCTGAGGCACGAAAAGCAGCAGGATGTCAGAAGTCAACTCCATGTTACTTTGGAATATAGGGCAAGCTACTTTTCCTAAGACTGTTGCCCTGGGGCCTTTAGTGCTCGAGTCCTATTATGAATTATTACTGTCATGATCCTCAGGCTCCCCTCCCTCCCGTGAGGGCCTCCAGGTGAGCAGAAGGCCATGCAGATTGGGAACCCACGGCTTGTCTGCATGTAGACAGTTCACCTCTCCTCGGCCATTCCCCAGTCTTTGGAAGCACAGACCCCCATCTCTCAGTGAAGCTCCCAATCAATTCCTAGAGTCCACAGATGTTTCATCTGTGTTTGAAATGCCCATCTCTTTGCTTAGGGGACAGAGGGTTCTAGGTACCCCCTTCTCAGCCTTGCTGGCCCCCATTCTACTTCAACTGCTGAACCTGCCAACATGCCCATCCCCTAAAGCCCCTGGAGATACGCACTGACTCCCGATATGCCTGTGCTAGACGGACAGGCCCGCCCAGCTTGGCCTAGAGCCGGGATCCTCCCTGGCAGTGAACTGAAGTGAAGGAGATGTCTTCATCCAGACAACAGGAGGGGGGGGGGAGGGTGATGCCTCGGAGGCAGGGGGAGCACCTTGGACTAGAAAGGAAACATTGGTGATGGCTGCAGAGGAAGGGAGAGCTGCCACAGGGACCCGTTTTCCTTCTGTGTGCTCTTCCGGCAACCAGGCCCTGTCTTCTTTCTGCTCCATCCCTGGTGCCCTGGGAAGTCGGAGGCCCTGGATCTAAAAGGGAAGTAGGCAATCACTTGACTTGGGGAACAGCAATGATCCTGCCGGGGCAGGTGGGAGCGCTCAGGTGCGCCCAGCCAGAGAAGAAAGGGAATAATGCCGTGCTGGATATCAGGGCAGACCCTCATCTAAGGCCCCCTCCTCACAGGAGTGCTGCGGAGGTTGGCAGTGTTAACGGTGCCCGGCATGTGGCTTCCCTCCAGGGCCCACGAGGTCATCTCCCAGCCCTTGCTGGGCCCTGCCAGTCTCTCCTCCCACCTTCGCCGTGATTCTAATTTCAGCGTTTCACAGCTCCCTTTCGAAATAGCATCTCTCGTCCCCCAGTGTCTGCGCACATTTCAGAAATGCAAACAGCCTCTCTCTGAGCAGGCTGTGAGGTCCTTGCCTGGCTTTTCCTGGTAACACACGTGCTGTTGCCGAGAGAGGCGGGCGAGGGAACAGGGTGGGCAGGGGGCTTCCGCCCCCGCCCAAGGCAGGGCTGGATTGGGGGAACCCATAATAAGCTCCTACTGTGTGGTCGGCCCACAGGACACCATGGCCCAGCTCAGCTGCCCCCGGGAGGGGGCCAAGACCCCTGTTTGCAGGAAGAAAATGGAGTCTTGCCCGGATCTACCTGGGCGCTCGATCCAGACCTCCTTTACATTTATTTCCGGACAAGAGAAGTCAAATTGATAGGCAGGTGCACTCTGATCAGAGCAGGCTCCTTTCCAGGCCCTTCCTGGTCACTCTGCCTCCCTCCGAGATGATGGTGACGGGGGGGTTGGGGCGGGGGAACTGCTATTTTTAGTGTGCCCAGAGCCGGCCTACAAGTCATTCAAAATTGCAACGGGGGAGGTAGCTGCACCCCAATCGAAGCAGGCAGAAACATCCCTGCCACAGCTGCGGTCAGCTGAGGCCTGCCTCTCTCACTCCCAGACAGTGGTCAGCCCTGCCAGCACCTGTCCGAGCCGGCCTAGAGAGGGCCCTGGGGTTCCCTCTCGAGCACCCCTGACTGATGATCCATTTGGGCATCATTTTCCTCACTTCACTGCCAGCTGTCAGTAGGGAAAGCCAGGCGGGGACCTAACTCAGACTCACAATTCATGTCTTCCCTTCTGGCTAGGTCCTTGCTGCGAAAGTGCTCAACCTCGTCTTGCCAAACCTGTCACTCGGGCCTATCGACTCCAGTTTCCTCACTCGGAATAAGTCGGAGGTGAGACTCGCTGAATGTGGGCACGGGAGGTGGGGGTGGGGGGTGGCAGTGACAGAGGGGTGGCCGGGGCTGGTGAGGGGCAGACCCTTGAGTTCTGACTCTGCCCAGAGCAGGCAGCACTTCCCCCTGGGTAACAGGTATGGAGATGCCCGTTAGGTTGTCTAAATTCCAGGTGGCAGGGGAGAAATGTGCTGTTGAACTGGGTCCTAAACCTGCCAGAGGAGCAGATCAGATAAAGGGTATAGGTCAGACAGTGCCCTTTGGGCCCCAAGTGACCAAGGCAAAGGAAGGAAAGCAAAAGGGGAGTGATTTCCTTGGCAGCAGAAGGTCATGTTTTAGACATGGCTGGGTCCTGGGCTTGGAAATCTTGTTCTCTCTCTCTCTCTCTCTCTCTCTCTCTCTCTCTCTCCCTCCCTCCCTCCCTCCCTCCCTCTCTGTCTCCAGAGGTCATTTCGGCTGATCTGGAGAAACCAGACAGGTTTCTCCAGTTACTGGCCACTAGCAGCTTTACCCGAGCAGTCCCCGTAGAAAGAGAACATCTCCTTCCAGTCCGACGCTGGGCTGACACTCTCTGGTGGGTTGCCCAGGCCTGGTTTATTTGGACCAGAAAGCGGGGTGTCAAAACCACCGTACCGCCTGGCCTGAGCCTGGAATAGGTGGTTCCCTGGGGGAAGCAGTGGGAGAGTGGCCGCAGAAGGAGCCATAGAGGATTCAGGCTGGGGCTGTTTCCAGGACACCTGGGCTCTGGGTGGAAGAGACAATGCCAGCCAGGGCCAGGCATGAAGCTAGTACAGCATATCGAGGGTTTCGTTCAACCTGAGCCCAGAGGGCGGCAGGTGAGGTGCGAGGATGGAACAAGAGCTATCTATCGTGACATCAGATCATAAAGTTCCTCCAGAGCGGCCTCCTGCAGGAGGCGCAGCCCTGCCAGGACCACATCCCCGCCCCAAAGCAGAGCAATGCAGCCTCCTCCCATTACAAGCACATAGAAGCGCAGGCAAGAGAGGCCAGGCAGCTTTGGAAGGGAGTCGCGAGAACACTGTGCCCACCCAGCCAACAACGTAGCCGCTAGACGGCCATCAAGCTCTATGTGCACAGAAACAGGTCAAAGCCAGTCATGGGCCTGAGACACAGGGTCTGAGCACAGCCCCCACCGCAGAACTGGGGCTGGTCCACACACAGCTGGCTCGCCCAGCACAGCAGCCTTGGTGAGGAGGTGTTACCCATGAGGTCCCTAGCAGGTGGGTCTGGGGGGGTGTGGTCCCAGCCACGCTCTCTCTCTCTGAAACTAGGGCCTCTTTGGGGCTGGGGTTCTGTTGGCAGGAAGCATGGGTGAGCATCAGGAAGACACCTGAATTATCTTCCAGAGGAGGCCAACCCCTTTGCCACTCTTCCGCCTCAGTTTCCCCTTGCCTTGGGAACTTGAGCTTACTTCCTCCAAACCCTGGGGTGCCTAGGGGGGCTTTCCCAGCAGTGGTAGGCTCCCCCTTCATCAGGAAAGCTAAGCTCCTGGCCCCTAGAGTCACATATCTCATGGTCCTCTCACCAGTCCTCTAAGTCTGTGGCAGAGGGAGATGCTTGGCATGGGGTGAGAGGGGAGTGGGGAGGGTCCAGACCACCCAGGAACTCCACTATCTATGAGAAACTTGCTTTAAAAAACTTTCCCCAACCCCCAACCCCAATCTTTCTGAGAGAGTGTTTTAGTAAAGACTTAAAAAAAAAATGACTCTGGGAGGTAGTTTTGTTTGGAGAAAAGGCCCAGGTTCCGGGTGCAGGAAGACGCCAAGTAGTGGGTGCTGTTTTCAGATGGTCCCGACAGGCAGAAGGTCAGGCCACCTGGTTCACAGATGTGACACTGAAGCCCAGAGGGGTTAAGGGCCTCCCCTGCTGAGGTCACTCGTCCAGACAGAGCTTGATGGGGGAACCAGTGTGATTAGAAAGCCCTGTCGTGGGCTGGTGTTTATGTCCATGCGGGTCTTTTCTCTCATCAGCCTGGAGGGGGG
>PVJH01019628.1:0-42341 GCA_004026705.1 Nesogale talazaci
CCCCCCCCCCCCCCCCCCCCCCCCCCCCCCCCCCCGCCGCCTGCAGCGGTCTGGTGAGAGTCTGCTACTGGTTCTTCCTTCTTGATGGTTGTAGGACTCTCTCTCCCTGCTTCTGAAATGTTTCACTTACGCCCAGTGCAATTTCAAAATTGAGTTAATCCCCGAGTTCTCTCTGCTTTATTTGCATGTAGTGACTGGGTGGGGATTTTGAAGAATATGAATACAAAAGCTATACTAAGTAATTTCATGTCACTGCAGACATGGTTAGGAGAACCAAACAGTCCCCAGAGAAGAACATCATGTTTGGTAAAATAATCATCAAAACAAGAAGTAAAATCCTCAACTCCCACTGTATGCATAAATGTAACTATTATTAGGAAGACTGAGCAGGACTTCACAATGGATAATGCATTCTGTTCTAACAGTTGGGCAGCCCTTAACAACAACTTTTGTCTTTGTCTTTTTGTTTTATTAATTTTTTTTGGGGGGGGTCATCACTGTTCTCCGGTGGTGGGAGTAGGAGGCCCAGCCCCACTGCTGGAATTGAACCTCCGTCCCAGTGGGCCGCAGTCCCGCGCACAACCACTCTGCCACCAGGGCTCAACCCTGCTTGTCTTTGTCTTTATTCACATTTTATCTGCATTTATTTTACTATTCTAAAAGCTCGAAATTAAAAGTACTTCATCTTCATTAACATATTCATTTTATCGTTTTTAAATAATCTTGGTCCTCATGATAAAGCTGCTTCAATATTAGTGTTAGAAATTAAATTTCCTTTTACATGTACTATTCATGTTGTATTCATTATATTAAAGGTACACCTAAATATTTTGGCATGTTGTTTAATAGGATTCAAACAATATACTAGGGCCGATTCTGAAGTTTAATAAACCCTAGGATGAAACTTATATGATAGAGTAAGTAGCAAGAATTGTATTGTTAGTAAATGTACTATTTCCTGTTGAATTTTTAAAAGATGTAGGCTTTATTCTAATGCCTCTGTTTGGTTAAAATAATGCTCAAAAAGTAAAAAAGATATATATCTCTAGCCTTGCTTACCTCTTGCTTATCCTGCCTGATCATACACCAAATATTTAAAGCCATAATTGCATATTTTGTCTTCTGTTGTGAAACCAAAAGCTGGGAGAATTATTGCAAATGAAAAGATAATCATCAATATATTTTATTTCCTAAGTGCCTTATTGCTACCGAAAAAAGAAACTAAAATTCAGAGAACTTGGAATGTAAGGTATTTATAAAGTAGTTTCTGTTTTTATGATTAAGTCATTTTATTGATCCAGTGAAAGTAAATTTCAATATAAAATAATAGAGATATTTAAAGATATATTTTTAAATTCTCTATGTTTTCTTCAATTGAAATTTTCTTATAGATCTTTAGGTTTACAGAAAAATGATGAGAGACTACCTCCACCAGAGTTCCCAATTATTAACCTCATAAAACATGGCAATTTCATTACATTTAATATATTAATATTGAATTATTATTGCTAATTAAAGTCAATACTTTGATCATATATTTAGCTTTTACCTAATATACTTTTAATCTTCTAGAGTATCTTTCATGGTACATTTTACACATACTAATCATGGTACTTGCCCGGGAGAATATCTCATCTTTCTCTTATTTTGGATGACTTTTACAATTTTGATGTGTACTGACCAGATGTTTTGTAGATTGTCACTTAAATAGAATTTGTCTGATGGCTGTCTCTCTCACAATTGCATTGATTCCATGTGTTTGTGGAAGAATGCCACAGATATCAAATATGCAAGAAATTTAATCATCTACTATAAAGTCATTCTTCCACACCACTTTTCATATTTCATGTTTTGGAAGATTATTATGATATACAGCCTACCCTTAAAGTGTTTGAAGTTATGATCTCCCACTAGGAAAAAAGAATGTCAATATAAATTACTTGGAATTCTGCTCAAGCTATTTGTTTATTCTTCCTCATTTATTATTTAAGCAATCACTTACATAATTTAGGTATTCATAATATTTATTTCAGTATGTATTAATATGCATATATTTTGCACTTAAGAGCATAATAAAATATAATTTCTTTTAAAATGTGTATTTCTTAAATTTCTTTAGCTTTATCCTTTGGGAGTTCTTTTTTTGTTCTTTTTGTTTGTTTGTTTGGGGGGGGCATCACTGCCTTCTGGTGGTGGGAGTAGGAGGCCCAGCTTTGCTGCAGGATTTGAACCTCCAGCCTAGTGGACCACAGTCCCTTGCACAACACTACACCACCGGGGTTCAGCCTGGGAGGTCTTTTAGTTGACTCCTGTATACCATTGACATTATAATATCATGGTCAGTTTTTGCTTGGGGGGGGGGTTGTTGTTTGTTATTTGCTGGTAATAAAAGATGTTCCAGGTTTATCTTGTATATTTTCAGATTCGAGATTTCCCCAATAATTATGATTCTTTTTATTGAATAAAGATAGCATAAATATTGATCTGGAACTAATTGCCCTCATTTTTATAGTATCATTGCTTCTATTCCCTGCCAAGGAATCAACTACCTAGTGTAATATTCATTTTTTAAATTTTAAGATGACTCCTTGATCTATGGTGAAATAGGAGGTTACAGGATAGACTGCTCACAAAGTCAGCAAAATGTTTGAACCTACCAACCACTTTATGGGAGAAAGAAAAGGCATCTTGCTCACACAAAGATTTCACGCTGCAGAAGCACGCAGGAGAAGCTTTGCTCTGTCAAAGGGTTCCTGTGAGTCAGAGTGATGGCATCACAGTGATGGGCAACGAGAAGGCGACATTCTCCCATATGATCTATAACCTTTTGATGACCACAAATAAAGCCTGCCCTAACTCTCCTTCACATCTTAGTAGGCCATGAACCCTCCCTCTGCATAGTACCTATTGTACTTGAGGTTGAAGCTCAATCACAATGGGTCAGGCTCCTGATGTACCACGCGGTTGGAGGCAGCTGAATTCTATCTCAGTAGACCAGTGGTATGCACATCATTGGCTCCTGGCTACCATTGAGTAGGCAGGAATTCTTTTGATAAGCCACTCTCTAAGCCTTAAAGAATTAATTCTAAAAACAAAGATTCTGATCTCCATCACTTATATTTAATTATTAATAGAAAATGAATTGAAAGAACAAAGGAGGAGAACTGAATAAATGGAGAATCAAGCTACTGAGCTAAAAAAATTTCTTAATACTAATCTGTTATAGGAATAACTTGGTAAAACATATAATGGCCTTCTGGGTTTTCCCATCTGTTTCCGGGGTGATTCACACATGGGCCACACATCCCACAACACCTAACTGAGAGGAGGTTTCTTTCTTTAAAAACTGAGTAAAACCGGCAGGGACTTTGTCAATGTCCTTTTATACATGGTCTATTTCCTAGATGTTCATAAGCTCATCTAGGCAAGAGGAAAACAAACAGAATAAAGCAAAGTCCATCTCTTTGCTTTTGCTGTCTACTATTGTGCAATTTTTGTTTCTATTGACGAGAACAAGGTGAGGGGGCTATGTCCAGAAACTAGAAAAGTTGACCAGATACGATGAGCCAGGTTGGCGTCATGATGAAAATGTTTGGCTGCCCAAGAAAGTCTAAGAGTTATATACTATATTATTAAGAGGGACAACTTGAGCGTGATTGGAAATCACTATAGACACACACACACACACACACACACACACACGGGTTGAAGAGATGTTGGGCAAAGAATATTACCTAACAAAATCAAAGATGAGTTGGTAAGAATAAACACCAAGCACAATAGATCCCCAAAGAAAACTACCATGAAATGTCACATTCACCCTTCAAGAGCAAAGAAAACGAGAGAAATCCTTAAAGTCACACAGGAAAAATTAAAAAAAAAAAGTTACTTATAAAGAATAAGCAATAAGACTCAACTCTGGTATCTTAACAGATTATACAAAAAGAAGACAATAGTATGATGTGTACAATGCTGAAAGAAAAAAATGCCAATTAAGAATCATATGAATAGGGCTGAGCCCCGGTGGCGTAGTGGTTCTGCATGGGACTGCGGCTCACTGGGACAGAGGTTCAATTCCAGCAGTGGGGCTGGGCCTCCTACTCCCACCGCCAGAGAGCAATGATCCCCTCCCCCCCAAAAAAAATGAATCATATGAATAGAAAAAGAAAAATTAGGATATTTATAGATAATACTGAACAAAGAACATAGTTTTCAATTACTTCCATTTATAAATGTTGGAATTACTTCTTTAGTGTTCCTTTCTGGTTCATTTTGATTTTTTGTTCTCTGATGCTCTTCCAGCCCTGTTTCATTTTCTTGCGCTATAAAGCGCACGTCCAATCTCCAGAGTTGACTCTGGATCATAGAGGCCCTGTGAGACAGTGTTCCTCCGACTGAGACACTTTATGGAAAAGCAGTTCTCTTCTTTCTCCCAAGGAGCAGGTGGTATTGAACTGTTGACTCTGCAGTTAACAGCCTAATGGATAGCCCAGCACCACCAGGAGCGGGTCAGTTCTGGAACTGGCCGCATGTTTTTGCTGTTGTTACTATCAGGTGCCTTAACTAGACTTTGACTCATCGTGATCCTACACACAGCAGAAGGAAGCACTGCCTGGTCCTAAGCCATCCTCACAATTATATTTTTAAACCCGTTACTGTAGCAGTGGTGCCAATGCACCCTCTTATGGGCCTTCCCCTCCTTCACTGCTGCTCTACTTTACCAAAAAAGATGAAGTTCTCCACGGACAGACCTGTCCTAACAACATTTCCAGCATATGTAAGACAATGTCTCTCCATTCTTGTCTTTATAGATACTGTGGTCGTACGTCCTCCAAGACACATCAGTTTGTCCTTTTAGGAGCCGGTGGGACTTTCAATATTCTTCTCCAGCACCATGATTCAAATTTATCCATTCTTCTTTGGCCTTCTGCATTCAAGGTCAAACTTCCCCTGAGCTGTATATTTTGGTTTTATGTCGATTGATAATGGCACTACTCCTTTAAGGGCCACACACACACACACACACCTCAGCCTGAGAAAGGAATTACTATTGAACACATTCACTGGGAGCTATATGAGTAATATTTCTTGCTTACATGACTTACAATGCAGCTTTCCAAATACAGTAGAAAATATTATAGTGTTCCTCTTTGAGTGTATGTAAATGAATAAATTGTATTTTTTTCCTAAAATTTTTTGTCAAGTTCCAAGTTGTTTTTTTTTTTTTTTGCATCACTGCCCTCTGGTGATGGGAGTAGGAGGCCCAGTCTTTGCTCCTGTGAGCTGGAATTGAACCTCCATCCCAGTGGGCTGCAGTCCCGCGCACAACCACTACGCCACAAGGACTCAGCCCAAGCATTTTCTTTTTATGATAGAACACAACCCCCCAAATTAAATACTAACACAACAATGTTAAATTTAGTAAAGATGTCTGAGTTTTCTTTTCTTTTCTTAGAAGTCAAGACAGTTTCAGGGGATTTGACCCTTTCATTGTAGTGCATATATTTCCTGTAGCCTGCTCTACTCCATATTTCTGTGTTCTCATTCTGTCTGATGTTTTTGGCACTTGTGGTAGTTACATAATCTGGTGTCTATTTGTGACTGGAGAGAATTAAAAGTGAAGTTGAGTCTACTATGTCTATTGGGTTAGTGATAATGAGTCCTCTGTGTGGACACAACCTTCTCCTGAGAATTCTCAGAATTCCTAGATTTCCTTCTTGGAGGCAGGAGAGAATCACTCCTCATTCCCTTGGAGATGCTCTACTAATAGGCCACTCTGGGAAACATATCAGTTTACAAGACACATGACCCTATCCTGTTGCAGCCCTGGGTGCTGGAGAAGCCCCATGGAGACCCTGCCAGCACTGAGAGTCTTATAATGTCACTGAATCCAAGACTTTCTACACACTGGCTGTGACTGTCCTGCATTTGGTATCATTGCATGTGTTTTGTGAGTCAAAGGAGAATTTTCCAGATTGATATCAGACATACAGGCTAATACTGGACGTATGTGCTTGGACTGGACAGGGCTGGGATGCTTTCTTAATGAAAAAATTACCCTGTATATAAAACTCTCTCTTGTAAACATGTGAGCTTCTATGGAAATGTTCTCTAGTTTACCAAACTAACACATGTGTCTTTGTTTTCTATTTGAAGTCTCAGTGGAGAAATTAGCAGTGATTAAGGGAAGGAGGCAAGTATTTTGAGAATGTTTGTTGCTCTGAACCCTTTCTACTGGATGAGCTTGGATGAGCTTCATCTACATGAGTGAATATCTCCAAGAGGTCATTTAATGGATTTTTATACTAGCTATCTTTCTTTGCGAAATGCCCTATATGTGGTAGAGATATACTGCCAGCTTCTTTTTTGTTAGCTTGTTTTCCCTTGAACTGACCTCAACCTTCCTGGAGAGTTCTTTCCAAAAACTGTCTTCTAATTGTAATATTTGAAAGAAATTTTAGCTCTCCCTAAAATTCTGATTTTTCACCAAAACAGAGCCTGGAAAAGAGAATGATGGAATATCTTCATGATTAAATGGGAAAGTTGCCACAGGTCATTGCACTCAATTCTGAATATAAATTGCCATAGGGAGCTGAGCACTTCACTCTGGTATTTGTTTACATGACTATAATTGACATTCAAGTACTTAAACTGGTAAAACTTGTGATCTGAACTGTCACTGAAGCGGGAAATGTTTCATCTAATTCCATCCTCCAATCTGTTTTGCTTGTTTGCTTGTTTATTTGGTTTCATGATATAAAGACATCTGAGTCTTAACCCCATTCTTCCCAGTCCCTACATGTACCTCTCACAGCTGCTACCTTTTCATACAATTCTTAACCTTGTGGTTCCCTTTTAGACTTGCTCTCCTGTCAATTGCATTTCTGACTTACCCTCTGGTAGTCAGAATATTCCAGAAAAAAAAACTGATCAGAAACATACACATTAGATGGATGAAGAGAAATGATATAGTACTCCTTGTATATGTACTTCTCTCATCCGTTTTAAAACAAAGCTGAGGATGCACCTTCTTGTTCCAGTTCTGTGATGCAGGTAGGGACTTCTGTATAACTTTAAGTATTCTTAAGTTTTAATATTTAAGTGTATACCTTGCAGAAGAATGTGTTCCAGCTTTTAGACTCCATTCTACTGTTTCAAGAGTTTTATAATGGTGAATAGTCGACTCAAAATGTATAGCCTAAGGGAGTAGAATTTTAAACATCATTGATTTAAGGTAACAGTTTTTACGACATAGGTTTGTCTCTTTTTGATTTGGCTTTAGTCCTGGCTGTTACCTGTTCAACCTGGTTGAACCTGCAACTTCAAGGTCATCAGGTCAAAACTACCAGCCAGCTCCTGAAGAGAAATAGGAGGCTTTCCTTTTCTGCAAAGAGTTACAGTCTTGGAATCCCAGAGAACCAGTTCTGTGCTGGCCTCTAGGTCTCTGTGATGTCATCAATGTATTTCCTTGATGGCAGTGAATTTGGTTATTGGTTAGGTACGTAAGCCAATGTTGCTCAGCTGGCACTGCTGGGTAACTTGTAATCACAGCTGGCACTGCTGGATCAACTTGTAATCACAAGCTAACCTGTTGAAATCCATGAGAGAAGAGAAGGCTATTTGCTCCAATAAATCATTACAATCTTGGAAAAACCAGACAGTTCTCTATGAATTAAATAAGATCTGCATGAGTCAAAGTTGACTCACTGGATGTGGACTTTTTTTCCACCTATGTATTTGTTTAAGATGAATAAGTCAGCATAATCAATTTCCTTGGCCATTTACAAAGTCAGTTTGGGGAAAATAAAATTTTTCTCACTCAACTTTGGTCTTGATCCTGATTTAGGAGTTTTCCTACATAGAGTTGTTTTGTGCTATTGCAGGAAAATTTCTATTCAGGGTAATCTCTGGTGCCTGCAGGTGCTTTGTTATAGCTGCATATATATTTGTTTGATCTGATATTTTTCAAGAAGTGTTGGTTATTGGTGATAAAATCTCTCATAGGGTAGGGGTGCTTGTAACAAATAATACTCTAGACCTCACTCGACCGGGTTAGATCATATTCTCTTTGATTTAGGATAGCACTTACCACAGCCGGGGTTATTTAACTCCTATTGGGAAGTCATTCAGAGTAAAGACCAGCTGTCCACAGACTTTTTCATTCACTTTTATACATTCTGCACTTTCAGAATATGTTTTTTTTCTTATTGAAGCAAAATGATTCTTATTGGAGAGTGTAGTTTTGTTCATGAAATGACTTCACCACTTACTTGCATTCCATCAAAATATTTGCCTTAAGTTTCCTGGATTTTATGAATACTTTTTTATCTCTTTCGTGTAACACTGAATTTATGTTTCTGAAAGAAAGGGACGTGCCAACTATTGCTGAATTCCATCAATATGATAGCATTTTCACTATGTCTTGCAGAAATACTTATACTTGGCAATTTGCTGTTAAATAGTCATTGCATCCTGGTGACAGCTCTCTGGAAGGTCAGCGATTCAAACCCACCAACAGCTTTGCTGCAAGGGTTGTTTGCTTGCACAAAAGATTGTGGTCTCTGAAACCTTCCAGGCAATTCTACCAGGTCCTGACTAAGTCTACATAGACTCTGTGTGATGATTTGGTTTAGTTTTTATTCTCTAATATATTGATAAATGGGTGATCCCTTTTTTTGGAAATGCCACCAATGGACAATTTAAATCCTTGTGTTCTCCTGTCATCTTTTGGAGACATCATTTAACTTTGTAAGTAAGAAATGGAAAGACTAGGCAGATGGAGCGAAGCTGAATAATTTTAAGACAAAGGGAACAGCAGGGAAAGTTACAAGCACAGTCCTCAGCAATAATACATATTGAATATTAATCGTATATTTTCGAACATGATTTCCCAGATATGGCAATTTCTAGAACAACTTCATAAACTAGCAATAAGCAACCTAATCTACTTTCTATGCAATCAAAATTTATGCTATAATAGCATGGTACATGTTAGATTCATTGTTTGTAAATTCATACATTAAGCTGCTGTGTGTTGTTCTGGGTTTTTGATGCCTGATACTGCATTGACATCTTATGATCACACAGGTTGGTGCCCTCATCCTACTGGTATGATTTTGTTCTGGTCTTTGATGCCTGCTGTCTTATAGCATTGACACTTCATGATTACACATATTGGTGTGCTTCTTTCACGTGGACTTTGTTGCTTCTTAACTAGATGGCCACTTGTTTATCTTCAAGATTTTAAGACCCCAGACACTATATCTCTTGATAGCCTGGCACCATCTGCTTTCTTCATCACATTTGCTAATGCACACATTTTATCTTCAGTGATCCTGTCGGGAAAATGCATATCATGAAATGCCAGGTAAATTGAACAAGTGTTCTTGAGTTGGGTGAATAGTTGAGTAGAAATCCAATGTCCATCGGGTACATTAATACTAAACTTATACATATATGTAAATAGATCTATTTCCCTAATGTTATATAAAATATATTTACATAGATACTGCATTTTTCAATCCATAAGGTGTACCTGACCATAAGACACACCCAATTTTTAGAGCAGAAAAACAAGAAAAAATATTCTGAACCAAATATACCAGTGTACTAAAATGTTCTGGGGTACCACAATTTCAGACGATAAGACACATTCTAGTTTTCCTTAACTTTGGGAGGAAAAAATTCATCTTAAGGTATGAAAAATATGATTCATGTGTGTATTTAGACTTCTATAGCTGCCCATTGTCTCCCAATTATTTGATCCTTTTCTTTTCCCTTTCTTCTAGTCCCACTCTCATGTTTGGCCTTCATTTGCATTTCAGTAAATCCTCTCAATTACATTGTCCATGATCACGTCCTACCAGGCATCCTGTATCCTCATCACCATTGATTGTAGATTGCTTGTTGTTCCCTTTTCTCTGGACTTGTTAAAATCCACTCCCTTTCCCCCTGCTTCCTGATCTCCAGTGTCCTTTAACCATTGTTCCTGTTGTTTCCCCCTCCATATAGTTTATGCTGTCTATCTTATCTATATAAACATGCAGAGACAATCATAAATGTTTTTAAAGATAAAACAAAACAACAACAAGAACAATAAAAGAAAAAGGGAAGCCTATAAATAGTTCAAGGTCTGTTTATTGACCTTAAGAGGTATTTTCCGATCAAGTCTGATGGGAAGCCATACTGGCCCCAAAATCGATTTTTGGTATTCCCCAGTGACTCGATTACTTTGATCCCTTTGCTGCTCTGTTGCATGCTGTTAGCATTTCACCCCAAAGTAGTGCTATCAGGTCATGCACAATTCCCACACTGTGCCTCCAGTGTCGTCCCTCAAAGCACTATGGCTCAGTGAGAGATGCCATGTCTTCTGGAGGGGTCAGTCCTCTGGCCCTCTCTGTGCATTGCTTGCTCTGAACAGAAATATCCCCTAGGTTTGGTGGATCAGCTTTCTTCCACTCTCTCTCCTTCCCTCTTTATTTGCTCCTGTGTACTTTGATCAGACAGGTCCCTCTTATTGCGCTGTCACTTCAGTGTGGTCTTCTGAAATGAAAGCTTCTGTGTGGAGGTGGGGCGTCCATGTATTTCCTATTGGGACCATCAGCCTTGCAGACCTCTTTATCAGTTCCCTGCTTCATGCCAGTCACAAGGAAGAAATGAGCCAGTAAGGGTGGCTCATTGTTGAAGCGTACAACTTTCCTCTAGTTTTAAATTCTCCCACACCCCACACCCCACAATCTAGCCCAATTCTATCTTACAAATACACCTAGACTATAGCATGTACATGGGTACAGAAAGGAGCAGAAAACACAGGGAATCCAGGACAGATAATCCTCTCAGGACTAATAGTAAGACTAGTGATTCCAGGAGGGTAAGGGAAAGGCGGGGAGAGAAAAGGGTAACCTATCACACTAAAATACATATAGCGCTCTCCAGGGAGGCAACAGAAAAGTGGATGAAGGGGAACATTGGTAAGTGTAAGAATCATGGTTTCATGAGGGAGGGAGGTTGGGCGAGAGAGGGTAAAATCAGGAACTGATACCAAGGTCTCCAGTAGAAAGAAAAATGTTTTCCAATTGACAATGGCAGCAAATGAAGAAATGTGCTTGACAAAATGTATGCATATATGTATTGTGATAAGAATTGTATGAGCCTCTAATAAAATGATCAAGAAAACAAAAATGTTTTCTAGCTTTAATATTTACTTCTATGTATAATAGCGAATGTACTCACCAAATTAATGGGAGAAATTGTTATTCTGTGAATTTTGTAGCATTGAAATATAGTAAAGACCAACACTCATGGAGTATCATGTCACAACCTATTGACAATTTTCCATTTAAAGGTAGAAAATTCCATTAATCCATGTTTTTAGTTAATTCAAGTTGACAAACTTATGCAGTATGCATATTGTAGTTTCTTCAAAGCAACTTTAATTTTAAATCCTATAATAAAATCCTAAAGAGTTTTATCTGTTTTTAAAACTATAATCAATAATGGGATATAACTGTCCTCCTAAAAATGTGCTATGATACATATAGTTGGGTAAAGTCCCAGTGCCATAAGTGATTTAGTGTGGGACTGCGACCCGCGGGCTTGGTGGTTCAAATCCAGCGACTGCTCTGAGGAGCAGTACTGGGTAGCACCCATGACCACCAGAGGCAGTGATGCCAAAAAACAAACAAACTAAACAACAACAACAACAAAAATATATATATATATATACACACACACACACACACACACACACTCACACACATATATAGTCATTTTATTGGTGGTTAATACAAATCTATATTTTATAAGTAAAAATTAATCAGAGTGTTTCCTCCACTTCCTCCCCCTTCCCAACTTTTGGTCTTCTCTCCTCACTGTGTCTATCACTTACTACATTGTGTTATGAAATTAAAGGGTCATAATTCTTCCATATATACTGAAAAGAACATCATATTATTTGACCTTGAATTTCATGCTGTTTTCTCCATGAATTACATTGAATGTGTTTTGTATACATTCCTAACAGGTGTTGAAAAACCTACACCCTATCTGCAGAAAGGCCATATTTCACAGCTAGGAGTGTGATGGAAATTGAGGGTTATATTTCACTAGAACAAATGCATGTTTAAGCTAGTAATTACCATTTATAGTGCTGTCTTTAAATGTCTAACAGCCCCTTGGCTCCCCTACACCATTGATGCTAATTCTTAGACAAGAGATTCCAAATGAAAATAAACCTTATAAATCTTTCAAAGTGGTGGTGAAGATACTCTTTGTGAAGCCATAATAAACATTAAACTGACAAGGGTAATATTGTGTACATGGACATATCTTAAGTGCATGGATCTATGTAATTTAACAACAGGAATTCAGCATGCTGGATAAGTGGCAAGCATTGTGTAATTACACCTGATCTTAGCCAAGAGGCCAACACACAGTGAGCACTGTGTAAGTAATCTCATTGCCAAAAGGGAGCAACAAAATGTCAGGGTAGCTAAGCAGATGCCATGAGACCACCTGATGACAACTCATGCTTCCTCGTGGTTTCCTTTACTCAATGGTGCTTTCTGTGGTAAAGTTACAGTGATGAAATGAGCTTTGATTACTAGAAACCTACAATCTCCATCTAGAGTTGGTAAATTTTTAACAGCTCAATCTTGATGGATTGCAACATATTAAAAAGTCGTGGTTATATATTGCTCACAATTTCTGTATTTTGTACTAACCTTTGCAATATGAAAGTTTCTTCATGGCTTCTTATTTCTTGCATTTTCAATAATTTGTAGAGATGATTTTTTTTGGCATCACTGCCCTCTAGTGGTCGTGGGAGGTACCCAGCCTTGCTCCTGGAGAGCTGCTGCTGTGTTTGAACCGCCAAGCCCGTGGGCTGCAGTCCCGCACTCAACCACTGCGCCACTGTGGCTCAGCCAGAGATAATTTTTTTTAATGACCCAGTTTGTTCAATAGTGCTGAGTATACTGTCATAAAATTAGAATGGTTTGCAATTTGTGATATAGCTGTGGATCTTGATTTATGGTCTTCAGACATCTTAGCTCAAAGTAAAAGATTTTATCTTTGATTTCCATGTCTCAATTCAGTGTAACATGAAATATTTCATAGCTGTCTTGTTTTATACATTATTCCTCTTCTATATAGCTGGTGGTTTTGAGTTGGGCTGTGATGGAAAAGATCAATAGTTTGAAAACTTTAGATTTTCCTTGGAGAAAATCTACTGTACTCATTACAGTATCAGAACACACTGGGGCAATTCTAGACTTTCTTATAAAGTCACTAAGTTGGTATCAATTCAAAAGCAGTGGGTGGTAGTGATGTTTTGAACAAAAAGCAAAGAATACTATTATCTGATCCACCAACTATTTCTTCATTCCTTGGAAAAGAAAGGAAAAATGGTCACCTAGGAAGCACCTATCTGCAATTGATAACATCAGACTGATTTAAATATTGGCTGAAGCATATCAATCTCAGGAACACATTCAATATCATTCAAATCACTTGAAACAAAAATGGAACATTAAAAGTGAAATCTTTTTTTTGGGGGGGTGGGGGCAACACTGCCCTCTGGTGATGGAAGTAGGAGGCCCAGCCTTGCTGCTGGATTTGAACCTCCAACCACTATGCTACCGGGGCTCAGCAAAAGCGGAATCTTAATAAGATGTTTTATTGTATCAATAATAGCATTGTACTTCATGACGATCTTAAAAGGTCCTCATTAATGATAGATGTGACACCATTCCTCTTCACTTAATCATCACCAGATTAGTAGACTGTATGATTGTCTCATTCAAAAATGCCAGTCTCAGTCAATTTCAGTTCAGTTCATTTTATGCCGGGCATATATTGCTGCTGTTATTAACTGCAATCAAATTTGTTTCTCCCATACATAAAGCAGGACAGAGCAGGGAAGATCCTGCACTATACTCACATTTGGTTGAGCTAACTGTTGCAACCGCATGTCAAGCCATCTCATGTAAGACTTTCCTCTTTGCTGCTCCTATGCTATACCAGGAATGATGCAATTCCCTACGTACTAGTCTCTCCTGATGACATGCCCAAAGTATGTACAATGAACTTTCTTCATCCTTACCTCTAAAGAAAATTCTGAACATACTTTTTCTATTACAGACCTTTTTGTCCTTGAAATTCATGCTACGTTCAATATTTTTTAACACCATAGTTCAAATACACCAATTATTTTTCATTCTTCCTTATTCAATGTTTAATTTTCACATGACTAAAAGGCAATTAAAGATATCATGGCTGGGGTCACACTTGTCCTTCATTCTCAAGTGAAAAAAGAAAATAACTTGATTTTAAATATTTTTAAAGAAGTCTTGTGCAACAGATTTACCTAATGAACTGAGCTGTTTGATTTCTTTATTGATGCTTTCCTGAACATTGGTTGTAGATTAATCATGACAAGATTTGTGTTAGTTACATAATCTGTTGTCAACTTGAGACTTAAGAGGGAAGGAGTGGAGTTTAACCTATCAATCAGGATGCAGCTTAATGACCTCATTTAGAGGCACTAAAGAGATAAATAGCTCACTGGAGACCAGATATAGACAAACCCTGTTAGACTCCTTGTGGGACATTTCTTTTGACAAAACACATTGAGCCCTGGAGCTGAAGTAGCCATTTAGAGAACCCTGCCAGGGCTGACATGCTTTCACTGCCACAGGATCTATAAGACTTTCCATGGACTAGCCTATGATTTTCTGAACTATGTCATTGCATATATTGTGTGAGTCTGAAGAGGAATTGGTAGATTGGTATGGAACATATGGGCTAATATTGGACTTAAGGACTTGAACTGGAGTGGGTTGGGATGTTTTGGTAATATACAGTTGTTTTTTGATATAAAATTCTCTCCTACACACATGAGCCTATGAATTTATATCTCTAGCCAACCCATACTGACACAAGATCCTAGACAACTTCCATGCTTCTCCATTTAGCGTGATGTTACCTAAGGGTTCAGTTGTGCATATGTTCGTTTTATTTGCATGGAGTTGTAATCAGTACTGAAGGCTTCAATCTCCCTGTCTTCATCTTCCTGTTCAGGAGCCATGATGAAGCCTGCATGAGCCATGTGATACAGGCACTGCCACTGGATGCATATAACGCTGTGAACATCTTGCATTCTGAATCATTGTATGTGATTGCATAATCCTTAAGAAGGATTTATGATCTACTATTGGACTTATGGTGTTGATCTGGATGGGTCTAAGATGTTTGCTTAATATATAATTATTTCTTGATATAAAACTCTCTCTTACACATAGCTGTTACTGGATTTGCTTCTCTAGTTAAACCTGCTGAACACAAAATTGAAATATATTAAATACAGAAAACCTAAGGAATAGAAGCAGAATATTTTCAGTGTGCCAGAAGAAGAACACCGCAGGTTGAAAAGCACCATAATTTGACTCATAATTGGAACTCACAAAAATTGAAATTTCACATTTTAGTGAACTGAAATGGACTAGTGTGACAATTTTGAATCAGGAAACTATGATTTTCTATACCTGGAATGACATAACCAAGAGGAATGATGTTGCAGTAATTGTCAAAAAGAATACTTCAAGAGCAATGTTGAATAATTAAGTATAATTGTAAGTACAATGTGCTATAATATCTATCCTCCAGAGAAATTCAATCAGTACAACAACTATGTAAATTTATGCAATTGTCACTAAGCTAGTGATAAAAATAGAAGATTTCTACGAATACCTTCAGTCTTAAAATGATCAAACATGCACTCAAAATGAATTGATATTTATTGGTAACTAGAAGCGAAAAGTTGGAAACAAAGAGGAAGGAATAGCAGTTGGGAAATATGAGACTGGTGTTATAAATTAAGCTTCAGATCACAATATAGATTTATGCAAGAGTTATTTCTTCATTGCAACCTACTATTTTCCAACATCACAAAAGTTGTCTATCCAAGTGAACTTCTTCAAAAGGAAGATATAAAAATCAAACTGACTCTATCTGTGGGAAAAGATTATGGAGAAGCTCAATATTAGGCGCTAAAATCAGGCCGGGAACTGAATGTGAAATAGACCACCAATTGCTCATATGTAAACTCAGATTAAAGTTGATGAAAATTAAAACAATGCACAAAAATCGAAATATACCTCGAGTAAATCCCATGCCCATTTTGCAAATATTTCAAGAACAGATTTGCTGCATTAACCATGAGTAACAGAAGGTCTGATAAGCTGTAGGATAGCATCAATACATGAAGAAAGCAAAAGGTCATAAAATGTTTGGAAACCTGGGTAGCACTTGTAGAGTTCTATTGAATGTGATTGAAATATGAAAGGATATAACATATGCATTGAATCCAAATATATATGGAGAGAGAGAGAGAGATTTTTTACAATCCAGAGAGAAGGGATCAAAGTGGATGTCAAAAGAGACTCTGAAATTGCTCTTAATTGTAAAGTAAATAAAGACATTGGAAGAAGTGATAAAGTCAAAAAGCTGAACAGAAAATTTCAAAGGACAGACCAAGATTATAATGAAATGGACAAAGATCTAGAATAAGAAACTAAAAGGAAAAAGAAAAAAAATGCTTAGTGCATCTAAAACAAAAAGAAGTAAAGAAAATCACTCCATCCTTGAGCTGCCATATGAAATATTCTATGGACAAAATATTGAATGCTGCAGGAAGCATCAAGAGAAAATAGAAAGCATGCATTTTACCACAAATAACAAGTCAGCATCCCATGATTTCAGGAGCCAGAATCAATGGTACTGAAGTAAGAAATCCAAACTATACTAAAAGCATTTGTCAAAAACACATTCTGGGAATTGACAGGATACTAATTGAAATACTTCATCAGTCTGATCTAGCTCCCGAAGGAGTCACTTGTTTATGTCAAAAAATGTGATAGACAGCTCTTCAGTCAACTGAATGAAATAAATTTATCTTTATACTCTTTCCAAAGAAAGGGAACTCAATAGAATGTGCAAACTATAGTATGATATTATTAATATCACATGCAAGTACATATTTGCTGAAGATCATTCACCAATAGTTGCTGGCCTGATTTGTCAGAGGATCAGGCCAAATTTAGAAGAGGACTAGAATAAGGAATGTAACTGTTGGAATCATATGGCTTGTGACTGAAGTATCTACCAGGAATATATTTACATGTGTTTCACTATAGCTTGTGTTTCCGTTAAATATGTGCATCACAATAGATTATGGATAGCCTTGAGAAGAGTGGGAATTATAGAACACCTTATTGAGCTCATATAGAATTTGAGGCAGATGTATGAACAGATCAAGTGAATATTGCAAAGTTTTAAAATCAGGAAAAGTGTATATCAGGTTTCTATCCTTTCATCAAATTTAATCAGTATATATGCTGAACAAAGGAGAAAAGAGACTGAATTATATAAAGAATAATGCAGGGTCAGGATTGCAGGAAGACTTGTCGAACATCTTTGACATGCAAATGACCCAAAGTAGCTTGTTGAAAGTCAGGAGGACTTGAAACCTCTAGAGAGTCATTTATCTCAACCGCAACCCCAGAAAACGTTCTCAAGCGGGAAACTGTGGTAGTTATATTATTGTCAATTTAAAGATTAAGCACGTGGGGGTGGAGTCTAGCATGTCAAACATGCCATAGACAATGAGACCTCTGTGTGGGCATGGCCTTCTCCTGAGAATTCTGAGAAATCCTGATTCTCCTCCTTGGAGAGAGGAGATATTTTCTCTCTTTTCTCATTCCCGGTGAGACATCCATGAGGATAGGCCACATGGTGATGCATTCAGAAACCTGGACCTGGAGAAGTCATGTGAAGACCCCTGTCAGTGCTAAGATACTTACAATGCCTCTGGATTTACAAGAATCCTCACCTGCTAGCCTGTGGTTTCCATGCATTCAGCATCATTGCATGTGTTTTGTGAGTCTGGAAAGGACTTTATATATTGCTATAAGACATATGGGCTAATATTGGACTTATCAACTTGATCTGGACTGAGCTGGGATATTTTCTCAAGGTTCAATTGCCTTTATATGTAAACCTCTCCCTTATATACATAGTAGTGTCTCCATGAATTTGTTTCTCCACCATACCCAGACTAACACACTGATTAACAGGCTAAACTCCACCCATATATTTTTTACAGGTGCTGTGTTGCCACAAAAACACTATAACAGATCTATCCAAGGGCTTTTCATTGGTTCATTCTTCTTAAATGGACAGCCTATTCATTGTAGTCTATTCCTAGTACAGCTCTGCTGATCCCTGGTCATTTGGGGTGACCCTGATGACATTTTAAACACCATTAGTATATACTTTACTATCATAGTAACTCATAGAATACCACAATATGACAACTTGACAGACAAGCAGCATTTATATAAGTATGATGTACGACTCTCTTTATGCTATATTATTTTGAATACTTCTGATTTTTAAGTAGTCATACTTTATATATTCCACATAACAGTTTCTAACAGGTGATTGACGAAGTTTCTTCTAATTTTGAGTTGAGCTAAATCAGCACATAAAGTTCTGATACTTTGCTCGATATAAGGCTACTTTGAAGTGGACTTCATAGCTCAGCCCAGTCATATTTTTTTGTGTATTTTAATTGCAGAATTAATCTCTTAGCAGTACAAAGCACTCTTCTGCTCTTTAAAAGTTTTCCACTGGATAATATTTAAGATGTAGAACAATTATTTCTTCTTTTTAGTCTATTGTTCCTCAAATTTACTGTCACAAAACATTCAATATTATAACAATGTGACAGACACAATAATATAGCAACCTGACAACTTTGATCTATGGAAAGAGATGATGGAGAAGCTCAATATTATCCATCAGAGCATGGCTAGGGGTCAATTTTATAAAATACAAACATCCACGCACATATGATTATGGAAAATCGATCTATATACATATACTTATAGAGTTAGTATTAATGCAGCAGATGGGCATTGAACCTCCAACTCAAGTACTTCTTCAATGCAAGAACACTTTGCTCTATTAAATTGGCATTTCCTGATGCTCAGCTTCCCAACATGATTGCTGAAGACAAATATGTGCATAAGCAAATGTGGTGAAGAAAGCTGATGGTGCCCGGCTATCGATATTAGTGTCTGGGGTCTTAAAGACTAGAAGGTAAACAAGCGACCATCTAGCTCAGAAGCAAAAAAGCCCACATGGAAGAAGCACACCAGTCTGTGTGACCACAAGGTGTCGAAGGGATCAGGTATCAGGCATCAAAGAACTAAAATTCATATCATTATAAATGAGGGGGTATACAGATTGGGAGACCAAAATCCATCTGTAGATAAAGTGACATCCCCTTACAGAAGGGTTGTGGGAAGGAGATAAGTCAGTCAGTGTACAGTGTACAGTGTAGCAATGATGAAATATGCAACTTTCCTCTAGCTCTGAAATGTTTACTCCCCTCTGCCTCCTCCCCACTATCATGATCCCAATTCTACCTTACAAATCTGGCTAGACCAGAGAATGTACACTGGTATGGTTAGGAACCAGAAACATGGGGAAACTAGGGCAGATGAACTCTTCAGGACCTGTGGTGAGAGTGGTGATACCAGGAGGGTGGAGGGAGGGTGGAGTTGAAAGGGGAAATTGATTACAAAGATCTACATATAACATCCTCCCTTAGGTACTGACAGCAGGGAAATGGGTGAAGGGATACATCAGACATTGTAGAATATGACAAAATAATAATAATCTCTAAATTATTGAGGGTTCATTGGGGAGTGGTGGGGGAGGTAAGGGAAATATCGGGAGCTGATATCAGGGGCTTAAGTGGAAAGAAACTGTTTTGAGAATGATGATGGCAACAAGTATACGAATATGCTTTGCAAGCAATGTATGTATGTATGTATTTTGATGGGGTTTTATGAGTCTTCAATAAAATGATTTTAAAAGAAGCAAAAAACTAAAAAATCAAAAAAAATTAAATAAATGCTGTAGCTGGAAAGAAAAAGATGAAGAACATTCAAGCAATATCAATAGATACAAAATACAGCATTTAGTCTTAACATATCTAAATATCATAATTGTTTAATTTTGTATCCTTAGAAATAAATATTATTAAATCATGTGTGTGGTTTATAATATGCCTGTTTAACATGGAGAGATTACAGGGTCAAGTAGATGGGATGGGATTGCTTTGTTGCTTAAACTTTTCCTAAGGTGTATGTAATATTATACATACATAGTATTATATATTACCAACCATTCTTCCTTCACCTGGATTGGGATACATGTTCCATAAAGTAGCATTTCATAGGCATATAAGAAAATGAAGTAATGGGAACAAGTCAGCATATAAGCCATGATTCAGAGTAAGTAATTCACATATAAATTTATCTGGAGAACAATAAGCAGAGGAAGACTGAGTAAGAATGGCAAATCAAAAAAAGTTATCAGATCAACCTGTTTTACATATCAAAAGAAATAATTATTAAACCACATTACTATATTAAAATAAATCCATTGTTTATCTTAATTAAACATTAACTTTGGGTCCTGAATTTTGATTTGTGAAATCTGCTTGGCACAATTGGTTAAGCATGCCTCTACTACCCTAAAGTTCAACTTTTCAAAATACCTGGCCAGTTCATCAGAGAAAGACAGCACACCAGCTTGTGTGACCATGAGGTGTCAAAGGGATTAGGCATCAAAGAACAAAAAAAATCATATAATGTTATGTCCACCTTTCTGATATGATTCATGACGACACATGTGTGCTTAAGCAAATATACTGAAGAAAGCTGATGGTTCCTGTCCATCAAAAGATATAGCGTCTGGGATTTTAAAGGCTTGAAGGTAAACAAATGACCATCTATCTCAGAAGCTACAAAGTCCATATCGAAGAAGCACACCAGCCTTTGCGACCATGAGGTGTCGAAAGGATCAGGTGTTGGGCATAAAAATCTAAGTATCATATAGTTTTAAATGAGGGGTACAGATTGGTGACCCAAAACCCATCTGTAGGTAACAGAACATCCCCTTACAGGAGGGTCGCAGGGAGGAGACGAGTCAGTCATGGTGCAGTGTAACAACGCTGAAACATATAACTTTCCTCTAGTTTCTAAATACCCCCTCCCCCAATCATGATCCCCATTCTACCTTACAAATCTGGTGAGAACAGAGGATGTACACTGGGACAGATAGGAACTAGAAACATAGGAAATCCAGGACAGATGATTCTTTTAGTACCAGTGGTAAGAAGGGTGATACTGCGAGGGTAGAGGGAAGGTGGAGTAGAAAAGGAGAACTGATTATCAAGATCTACATATAACCTTCTCACTGGGGTATGGACAACAGGGAAGTGGGCGAAGGAGACATCAGACAGTATACAATATGACAAAATAATAATTTATAAATTTTCAAGGGTTCATGAGGGAGATTGTGAGGGAAAGAAAAAATAAGGAGCTAATACCGAGGACTTAAGTAGAAGGCAAATGTTTTGAGAATGGTGATGGCAATAAATGTACAAATGTACTTGGCATACAATGGATGTATATATGGATTATGATAAGAATTGTATAAGCTCCCAATAAAATGATATTAAGAAGAAAGAAAAAAGCCTGAGCTGCTTCCTTAAAAATTCCTCTGTTCAAAATCCTATGGGATAGTTCTACTCTGTCACACAAGGTCACTATCACGCTAAAATAAACAAAGGGCTCTAACAACAACCTTTCATCTGACAATCCTTTTATTAGGGCAAAAAGAGCCATCAATTGCCAGATGGGCAAAAAGGGGACACATTCAAAAGTGAGAGGACTAAAAGTTATAGAAAATGAATGTCTCAAATTTACATCAGATGAGTATAGAGAAACATGCATTGGAGATTTTTTGAAAATTTGAATGATATAGACAAAGAAAATATTATTAACAAGGTGTAATATTCAGCTGTGTGGTAATAACATACATTATAATATAATTATACACTATAAAATATATTGCTATAAGATATATTACCATATATATTATACATTAAACAGTTATGCATGTTATATAATATATAACAATTACTACTAAGCTGAGGGTTGTATTTAGTGCCATTTACTAATTCCATGTAAGTAAGTCGAATATTGAAAAATTTCCTTAATTCTAAACTGCCACTTTTCAGGAAGTAAAATTTATCCAGTGACTTCGAAAACTGGTAGATTTTTACTGGGATGTTTTACAGTTTTTGTTAGAAAATGAAAGCATTATAAAATATATTTTTGACTTATTTTGTTCCTGCCACTCCAACTGGTGCTTAGAAATAATTCTATTGGATTCTGTTGACAAGTACGCTATCTTTTCTGATTATAGATGTTAATCTCTTCCATGGTTAGAATGAAAAACAGTTTATTATTAAAATTATTAGGTTTAAGCAATGTTTAGAAGATTAATTTATTATTCAGGAGTGAGATTAAGGTGAATATGTAATTAATAGACTCTAATTCATGAATCAAGCATTGAAAAAGTCTTACTTTTTAAAGCTTACTTATGCCAAGAACTCCTTTAGCCATGAAGGTGTAAGAATGAAGAACACACAAGAAGGAGAAAAATAACGTTTGAGCAAGTGACTTTTAAGGCGTTAGATGCTGAATACTATAAATGAATAAACTAAGTATACAGTATATTAAATGGTGGAAAGTGCTATTGAATAAAACATAAATCAAAGAAGGAAGAGATAGAATGAAGGGCAAGTGAGTGTTTTATTTTAAATTGGAAAGGAAAGCTCTATTTAGAAGATAACAATTGAGCAAAGATGTATGAAAATGAGACCACAAGCTGTATAGTTACTTAAGGAAGGTGACCTCAGGTAAAAATTACAGCATACACAAATATCTCTAGTACAAGCATTCATGGTATACCTTAAGACATTAAGGAGGCCAAAGAGTCTTTAATGTAGCCAGTGAGGAGAGAATAGTTGTATAAACTCATTGGAAAAAGGAAAGTATCAGAACTAAAGAAAATCAGGCATTAGTTGGATAATCTATGTTAATGTGAAAATCACCAAGAGAAATAATAGCGGTATTAGAAAGAGTGTGCACTTGGAGCCAGAAAACTAAGCAAATTCTACTGAAGTCACCCATATTCTAATATAATTAACCACTTAAGATTTTAAAGGGGCAGCATTTACCCCAGAAGAGTTTCAGAGGATTAGAAAAGAATGAAGAATGGAATCAGGAAACATAAGAAAGAAATGAGATAAGTGGTAGCACAATGGGGAATCCCAATGAATGAATTGAAATGTATATGAAAACTGATGAAAACTGATGATCTAGAAACCTTCTCCTAATTAGCCATAAAAAGTCAAATCTCTATGTATATATGTATATTTGTTTATGTAAATGTAATATATATAAATGTAAGTGTAATAAAATGGTAAGTATTAGTAAGTAATTGTGAATTGATATTAGTCACTTGATGGCATAATATAATGAATTTTGGGAATTCAGTAAAGTGAGTGGGGGTAATAAAAATGAATCCTAAGAAGCTGTATTGACACCCAAATATTTCTCAGTGAAAGCATGTAGGGCGGAATTCACAGCAGAGTACAAGAAATAGATGTTTTTGATGAAGACTTACTAGAAATTCCTGCCTAATTAGTAGGAAATGCCAATAATTCTAAAAGAGGAACACATCAGGTAGGGAAGTTAATTTAGAAATAAGATTGGGATGTGAAGAAATCTCTGGGGGTTCTGCATGAGTTCTTATAATGATGAATCATGAAGTAACAAAGCAAAACATGCGTCCTGATATAATGAGGGTAGACAATGCTTATGGACTTTTAACTATTGGGGAAGCTTAGGGGAAAAAGGCCACAGAGGTGACTAGATAACCCTGTAGATGGCAGACCCAGTAATAGAGACTCATGTTGGCAATGAGGTTATTTAATATCAAGTCTATCAAGAAGAAAAATGTGCAGCCTGATATGCTTCTTCATGTGGGCTTGCTGCTTCTTTTATAGAAGGTCACTTGTTTAGCTTCAAGTCTTTAAGACACCCGAAGTTATGTCTTTTGATAATTGGGCACCATCAGCTTTCTTTACCACATTTTCTTATGTACCTACTTCGTCTTCAGAGATTGTGTCAGTAGGGTGAGAAACATCACAGAATGCAAGGTTGTTAGAACACAGTGTTCTTGCATTGAGAGAGGGCTTGAGCAGAGGCCCAAAGTCTGTCCACTTGCTCAGTGTGTTGCCCTATGAATACATGTACACAGACCAATACCTCTATTTTAATGAATTAATATATTTACATAGGAAAATACCTTATATTGATAACTCTAGCCATAACTTTGCTCCCTAGTGCTTTCCTCACTTTCCTTTTACCTTCCACTGCCCCACCCTTATGTTTTCTCTTCTTCAGCCTCTTAGTCATTCCTATCAGGTCGATTGCTGCTGCTCCAGCGCCACCAGGATCTATACAACCTCCTGGATATTTAATTTATAGCCTACCTGTTCACCTGCTTATGGCACTGTTTTCTTACAGCTACCTTCCCAACCTCCTCCTGGCCACAAGTTCCTTTGGAATCACAGGTCCTTGTGCTTCCTCCTCGGGCTTACAACCAATCGTGAGGTATAACAGGCCTAATGAAGCAGGCCTCAGAAGACCCACAACAAAACAAAATCCCTGCTTTCGAGAATGAAGGGATGTCTGAACAGATACCCCAAACCCATCTGCAGAAAATAGGACATGTCCTCATAGATGAGTCACAAGGAAGGGATCAGTCAACCGGGGCACAGTTTAGCACCAAGGAAACACATAACACTCCTTTGGTTCTTTGAGGCTTCCCCCCACTGTCATGACCCCAGGCCTACCTTTTAGTTCAGGCTAGACTGGAGCATGTACACAGGCACAAATAAGAGCTCATGACACATGGAATCTAGGTCAGGTAAACTCCTCAGAAACAAAAAATGGGAGTTGCTATACTAGAAGGTTGGTGAGAGGGTGGGAGGACGAGGAGAAGGGGAAACCAATCTCAATGATCACCACATAGTCCCACCACCCACCCCAGGGGGGAGACAACATAAATGTGGGTGAACAGAGAAAGTGGTTGATATAGCATATGAAAATCTTATTAACAATAATTTATCAAGAGATCCCAAAAGTAGGAGTGGGGAAGGGAAAAAAGAGAAGCTGATACCAAGATATCAAATACAGAGTAAGTGTTTAGAAAATGATCGTGGCAACATATGTACCAATAGGCTTGATACAATTGATATGCGGATTGTTATAAGAGCTGTAAGAACTCCCAATAAAATGATCTTAAAAAAAAAAAAGTAAAATTGCACTTGTCTGCACTAACCTTTGTTTACTTTGAAAGTTCTGAATTTGCTAGCTGACATTTTTGAAACTTGGTGAATAGTTTAATATCTGAATTCTAAAATAGTAGTAACAAGAAAAGAACAAGGTGATTTTATTTAGCCATGGGATATAAACAAGTAATATTAGTTCCTGATTAAAACACTCCGAAAGTGTGTCTATCAGTATTTCCTCATATTCATGGCATTTTTATATGTGAAGATGCTTCAAAAGGTTGTGGAAATTTCTCACTGAAAATAATGGAATATGCATACATTTAAGGAGCCCAGGTGGCATGATGGGTACAATTCTTTGATGCTAACTGAAAGTTTAGCCATCAGAGTGGTAATTATATTCTGTCACATAGCGTTACTCTGAGTCTGAGTCCAGTCATTGGCAGAGGGTTTTTTTATTGTATATTTCACCATATTTACATTTTCACATTTATTTAAATGGAATAATGAGCATATATTCCATGAGAAAATGGATTCCAGAGATTTATGTCGGAAGGATTATCTTTCATAACGATTTAGGAGATTTCCTATTTGTTTCTTGGTTAAACATTACTTTGATTATATTCAGGAAAAGATACATTTTAAAGAGAAATTCCAAAGTTTTAAATGTCACTGCTTCCTTTTTTATTACAATTGCTAAGCACAAGTTGCCTGTAGTTCCCTTAATCCCTCGCTTGAACACAGTTATCTCGGGAAGTGATTAGAGACAGCCTGATACATGATACTAAGCTGGTACATCAAGAATTTTATGCAGGTATTATTATATTTGCATAATGGATTCTCTTTAAATTTGTTGCAGAAACATTTATTACCTGAAGCTCCTGTAATAGCAAAGTATAATGTACCACACTGAAAACATTGATCCCCATCTGGTTTAAAGATTGCCAAATGGTATAATGATATGTGTACTCTAGAAGATTTAGAATGGATATTACATGGCATGAATGACACTTAGTTTTATGCGTTTTCAGCAGGAACATGATTGCTAGAACTCACTATGGCTTCTTAATCTTGTATAGATCCATAACTTGCTGGGAACTACAGTTTTCTTTAAACGTTATGTTTTAAAATAAATATCTAGATCTTACTCTGAAACCCTTTAAGACCAGACTGTAATTTCCTTGTTAGTAATTTTGTAAGTCCCATCATTATGCTGTATGTCCTCTTTTATAGACTTACTGTGTGACTTCAAATAAAAAGAAAGATGAGAATAGAAAATGTCCCTCTTCCACAAAATTTCACGTTTGTGGCAAAGCTAAGCAACATGGAGTTACATGGAGCTAAATCAGAAAAAGACCACACAAATACAAGAGTCAACTATTTTATCATGCATCAACTTTTAAGATGCATTTTGCTTGTCCCATTAAAAAATATCTCTCCTGAGAGTGACATAAAGTTTACTATTTTTATGATTTTGATTAACAATAAAAGATTGATTTCTTTATTTTTAAAACATAAACTTGGGATTTTGATGTTTATTTCTTTCAATTTGACATTCCAAATACTTCCTATTATTTAAAGTAACAAACTTTTATCTCAGAAGATTAAATGACTCTGTTTTCTTATCTTCTGCACGTTTCCTCATTTCAAATTTTCAAACTTTTTAATTTTCTTTTTTTGGTCATCACTCACCTCTGGTGGTCATGGGAGCTACCCAGGGGTGCTCCTGGAAGCAGACTCTGGATTTGAACCACAAAGCCTGCCGGCCGCAGTGCCAAACTCAATCACTTAGGCCACTGGGGCTCAGCCGAAATCTTCAAACTTAAAATATTCAGTCATGTGTCAGACTTGAAGTAAGAATTTCTCTTACCTAACGATGCTCTCCTCCATGTAATGTCTAGCAATCTCCCTCATTTTTATTTTCCACTCTTGTGTGCTAGGGAGTCTATCACCTATATGGGATCAGGCCACCATGTGTTCACCCTCTGTAACAGCCGGTGCATTTAAACTGCGTCTTTTGGCCAGCAGTCCAGTTATTAATTAGGACTCCACTAGGGATTTTTTTCCACTTTCCTGTTTTGTTTATTATTGTTAGATGCTGTGTTAGGCTGGGTAGACTAAGAAAACAATCAAGTAGCAATCATATGTGTAAGATGGAGTTTCATATCACAATCATCAAGAGGAAATTATATGTTAAGAAAGCAACCTGAGCAATTCCAACTCAAGTCTCTCAGTCCCCTATTAGTTCATGACTCTCCCTTCAGACGCATATAGCCACATGCCATGATGCAGAATGCAGCGAAATCATGTGGGTCTAATTTTGATGGAAGTATTGCAGGACTCCTGCATCTCTCAGGTTCAGTGACAGAGTCCTTCAGATAGGGAGGCAGTGTGCAGAGAAGTAAGGCAATGCCTAGGATTTTTCCATGGAGGCAGCACCAGGCTATGACTTGATTGAGACGGACTTTACCTTGAACCAAGAGTGTCTAGTTCAGCGGTTTTAAACCCGTGGGTTGTGACTCCTTTGGGAGTCAAACAACCTTTTCAAAGGGATTGCCCAATTCATAACAGTAGCAATGAAAATAACTTTTTGATTAAGGTGTCACAACAACATGAGGAACCATATGAAAAGGTCACAGCATTAGGAAGAGTGAAAACTACTGGTCTAGTTGACATAAAACCACCTAACTAGCACAGATGCCATCAAGCTGTTTCCTGTGTAAGATATAACAAAGATATGGTAATCTATAAATTAGGAAGGTTCCATGGGGGTGTGTTGCAGGGAAGAAGGGGAAAAAGATGAGGAGCCGATGCCAAGGATGCCAAAAGAAAGCAAATATTATGAGAATGATGAGGGCACTCTGATAAATGATAAATGTGCTTGACATACAATGGACTTATGTGTAGAGTGTGATAAGGCTTGTATGAGAATACAATAAAATATTATTTTAAATATGAGGATTTAATAAAAGGATCTTTTTATTAAAATACAGCAGAAGGGAGCATTTCTTGGGCCTCTGTCAATCTCATAAGCATTGCTATGTTTAAGCCCATTGTGGCAACTACTGTGTCAATTTCTATTCATAAATTATCTAGAACCACTTCAACTACAGATTCATGTTTTCCACTGTAATTTGAGTTGCCTTTTATCTATCTAATTATCTTCTCAACAAAAAACAGAGAAAATGCCTTGCTTTTTAATTCTCTTTCCAAATTTGTATGTGTACTTCACAATTATGCATAAATCATACAAAATAAATCAATCTAATATCATATAAGTATATCCATATACTATACTTCATATATTTTAAGCAGTTAGCTTCTTCAATATAGTTTGCCAACCCTTAATGAACATTACCTCTGATGTAAGTCTTTGGCATCTTTTTAGCTCTTACACATCGAAGAAATGAACTATAGAGTCAAATTATTTGGAAGAAGGTTTCTATGATAGGTAGGGTTTTTGTGCCAATTAGGCTTCCATAGGAATATGTGGTCTGTCTTTAATCAGGTTACAGATTGTTTGGAGGGCAATCAGATTAATGGTTTTCCAAGGCCAGTCTTCTTCTCTCTTTCACCTTGGAGATTGGACCACTGTGCTGCTGCTTGAGATAGTTTTTTTTTTTCTCAACCATGTGCTGCATGGTTCTAGACACCCACAATCCTGTTGCTCCTTTGAGACTTCCTTCACCATGCTGCTGGTGGAGTGTGTCCACATGGTACCTCACTGGCACTGGAGATGCCACTGAGTGTGTTTCTCTTCTGCACTACCAAATGTTGTTGCTCCACCATGCTGTATTGCCAGAGGGCATACTCCATTGTCTAATTCCATGACTTAGGACTGTCAGCCTGAGTGAGTTGAAGGACCTTCAGGATATTAACTGTTCCATGAAAGTGAGTTGAACTGAACCTTCTATATTACTGAGTAGACTAATTATCTGTCACATTCCTTATCGCTATGTAAACCTGTTATCTCTCTATCTGTCTGCCTGTGTCTATCTCTCTATCTGTCCATTCATCTATCTATCTATCTATCTATCTATCATCATCATCATCATCTCATTATCATCATCCATCTATATGTATATGCATTTTGGTTTAGTTTCTCTGGAGAACCGCACCTAATACAGGTTTTGTGGGATGAAATGGCAGTTTGCAAAACAAACACAGTTGGCCTTAAACAGGCTGAATAATTGCTTAATTGAAAGTAACATTTTATATATGAGAAAATAAGCTGTAAATATTTAACAGTTTAACTGTTATTTAAACAGCTATTTGTTTTAACTGTTATTTTAACAGTTTAAAGTAAACTGTTAAAAAAGAATAATGGAATTAAAATTAACTGAGGTATATGTAAAAAAAGAATGCTATATTTAGAGAAAAGTGGAAGAGTGTTAAGAAATTAGAAATAAAAATAGTCCAAGTGACAGAAAAACAAAAGCAGTCATTAATAGAAATTCTAGAGAACAAAATGACCGAAAGGTAAATGCTGTGAACTCAACAAAGGGGGAAAGATGTGCCAGTGTGCATCAATAATGATTCCACTTGGGAAACCTTGCAGGACAGTTTTACTTTGTTGTTTTGGTTTACTATGAGATGGAGTAGGCTGTATCCTAACATCAGACTCTCACAATTGGTACCTGCATGGACGTAGACATGACTGCTTCTCTAACGTGTAAGCAAGTTTCTGGATATGCATATGGTTTAATTCTGCAGAAAGCCTAATTTAACAGACATATATAGTAGGATTGCAGAGTATGGGTGACAATAAAGAAATATTTTAAAAGTTAAAGAATTTTATTAACTTCTTGATAATTCCAAGAAAACCAAACACACTGTCATCAAGTCCATGCCAATACACTGTGACGCTGTACAACTGCCCAGAGGGTAGAACCCACTAGGTAAATCCAGCTACCCTTGTGTGTTTCTGAGGCTGTAACTCTTTAAGGGCAAAGAAAGCCACAGCTTTCTCTGGCAGGGACACTTGGTGGCTTTACAGGGACACTTGGTGGCTGGCATTTTTGGTGAGCAGTCCAACATATTAACAAGGAATAGTGGGTTATTTACCAGGAATAATATATATTCAGTGTGAAAAATTCTTAATTAAAATATCCTTTTTGAGGAAATAGTCTTAGAATTTAGAATTAATCTAGAGCAGTATGGCTATGAAGACTGAACAATGACTTTACTGTGGTGCAAGCAGGAAAGGCAAACTCTTGTTTAGGGCCAAAAAAAATTGGGTTTCCCACTAATAATGACTCTATGGGCAACTGAAAGGAATGGGTACAATTATGGGTCTTTTCCAGTCAGTATCAAGTGGTTGTCTTCCAGATTTTCTGCTATAAATGAGTGAATACTTGTAGTTCTTCAGCAACTCGTTGAAGCATTTCGATAGCTATTTCATCAGTTTCTGGCATCTTATTGTGCCTAAAGATTTCATTGCAGCTTGAACTTCTTCCTTTAGGAAATTTAGGTCTTCTTTATAACCCACTTCTTGTATAGATAATTGTTAACTAGTTATTTTCGGTACAGCAAATCTTTATATTCCTTCCATCTGCTTTTGATGCTTCCTTCATCTGGCCTATGAACACTTTCAATATTGTAACTTGAGAAAAAAATATTGTAACTTGAGGCTTGAATTTTTTAAAATAAAGATATGCTATCTTTTCTTCCCTTTTGTTTTTCTAATAATAGGTTTTTGTAAATTTTATTATAGTGCTTTATCTTTTCTTCTTTAGATACCCTTTGAAATATTCTACTTGGAACATTGACGTCATCATTTTTTTTTCTATTTTCTTTAGCAACTCTGTGAGTAGCAGCAAGCTTCAGAATCTCTTCTGATATCCATTTTGAACTTATTATTTTTTCCTGTTTTTTGATGTTAATTTGCTTTCTTTCTTTATGAATGATGTTCTTGACGTCTTCTTAAAGCCCATCAAGTCTTCTGTCATGTGGGTTCAGTGCAGCAAATCTGTTCTTGAGATATTCTCCAAATTCAAGTGAAATAAACTCAACAGAATACTTTGGCTCTTGTGAGCTTGTTTTAATTTTCTTCCATTTCAACCTGAACTTATGTATGAGCTAGTAACGGTCTGTTCCCATTCAACAACTGACCTGGTTTTAGCTGATGGCATTGCACTGCTTCTTCCTTGTAGGTTCTTTGTCTGGAAACTCTGACGAAGCCTGTTCACTTTGGTTGATCTTGCTTGCATTTAAAATAACAGTGACAGTTTTTTAGCATCCCAGTGACACACACTCTACCACAATACTACAAATTGATAGACAAGTTTGTATGTTTCAATGGCCTTTCCAAAAACAGAAGAGATTTTCTAAATTATAGAACAATATGCTTTATACAACCAGTTTGATAGGTAAGTTTATTGTGCCAATCTTGCCCATAGGAATATATGGTATTAGTAAGGTTGCAGTTTGATTGGAGGGCAAAGAAATAAATGGCTCAACAAACAGCATCTCTCTCTCTCTCTCTCTCTCTCTCTCTCTCTCTCTGGTGATTGTTTGACCACCGTGTGACTTCTAGTTCTCTGCATTAACTAGAGAACTACATGACTTGTGGGACAGGCAACACATGAATCAGATTGCTAGAACTCTGGTTCCTTCAAGACCTGCTTCACCATGATGCTGGTGTGTGCATCACTTGAGCTTGGGACCGATCTTGTTGTCTTACTGACAATAGGTGGCCTGCCCTGCTGTCTGTTGCACGTGGCCAGACTGCCTGCATTGTCTTATGGAAGACTCAGTTGTATGCATCATTGTCCTTGGACCCAGTGAGCCTTGTGACTTGAAGGACATCTAGTATATAATCTGCTCCAATTAAGTGAGTTGAGCTAGCTCTCTGTATTGCTGTCTATATCTCTATCATCTATATCAGTGTCTATATCTCTATTTACATCTCTATCTATATCCATATCTATATCGAATAATATACATCATAAATCTATACCTATACCATCTATAGCTATGTCATCTATAGTTATATCACTTTCTGGTTTTGTTTCTCTAGAAAGCCCTATATAACCCAACAAGCAAGAGAAATTTTGATGAAGCTCATGGAACAATGGTTACACCAGTACTTTGAAAAGGAGTTGCCATACGTTCAGGGCACATTGATAATAGAACAAGGAACATAAGTTTTATTGCTGATGCCAGATGGATATTGGCTATAAACAGAGAATGCCAAGATATGTTAACTTGATTTTATTAACTATGCCGGAGCATTTGATTGTGTAGGCCATAATAAACTACTGATAACCTTGAATAAATGGAAATTAGGAAACACTTCATTGACATCATACAGAAGCAGTACAAGGGTCAAAAGGCAATTATGTAAATAGAAAAAAATCTACTGAATAGATTAAAGTCAGAAAATGTGCACATGAAGGCTGTATCCTCATGCCATGCTTACTCAATCTGTATACTGAGCAGATCATCAGAGAAACTAGGTTCTTTGAAGAAGAATCAGGTACAAGATCTGAGAAAGTATTTTTTAGAACCTCAAGTGATAACCTTGCTAGCTGAAAGTGAGAAGAGCTTGAACCATTTGCTGATGAAGACCAAGGATCATAGCTTATATTATGGATTTCATTACAATATAATGAAGACCAACCTCTACGCAGCTAGACTAATATAATTGGGAAAAAACTGAAATTATCTAGAATCTCATCTTGCTTGGATCCTCATTCAAAGTTTATGGAAGCTTCATTCAAAAGATCAAAAGGCATACAGCTTTGTGTAAATCTATTGCACAAGATCTATTTGAAATATTGCAAAGTAAGAATAACACCTTGAGGACAAAGGTCCACCTGATATAAGGCAAGGTATTTGCAATTGTTTCATATTCATTTGAAAGCCGGACATTGAATAAGGAAGACCAAAGTATTGATGCATTTAAATTGTGGTGCTGAGGAAGACTATTGTATCATGCACTAGAAAAGAGGCAAATAAATCTCTTTTGGAGGAAGTAGACCAGCATGCCCCTTAGAGAAAGGGATGGGGAAATTTAGTCTCACATACTTTCTCATATCAGGGGAGACCAATCTCTAGAGAAAAACATCATGTGCAGGGTCAGTGAGAAATAAGAAAGCCCTCAAAGAGTTAGACTAGCCAAGGCCAGCAACAATGGACTGGAGCATAGGGACAATTGTGACGATGTTGCAGGACTGGGCACTGTTTTCTTCCACTGTACCAAGATCACTATGGGTAGAAACTGTCACAATGGCACCTACAAACAACATACAACAGAAAGAAGCACTGCCTATATATGCACCAACCATCTTCCTAAGCACCACTATATTTGTTCAAGCAGCGACTATGTCAATCCATATCATTGGAGGTTTTCTTCTTCGCCACATTATCAATAACTTCCAAAGCTCTTCTTCTCCAGAAATTGATGGCCCCTGATGACTTATCCAATGTGATGCACATTATATACTTGCTTGATAGTCAGAAGGATGGATTTGTTAATTTTTATCATAGTCTGTTCAAGATTCTTTACCAACACCACAATTCATACGTCATCACCCTTTACATCTTCCTTGTTAATTTCCAGAGGATACAAATATACGTTTGTTGTTATCAGGTATCGTGGAGATGTACAAAAGAATAGCACACAGTTTGTTCCTATGCCATCTTCTTGTTTTACTTATATTTGAACCCATTTTTGCAACACTCTGCCAATCCATCACATTGAGGGTCTCCCCCTTTTATGCAGCCCTTCCACTTTACCAAGTACACGATCCTTCTCCAGGCATTCTTCTCTCCTGATAACTTGTTCAAAATATGTGAGAGAAAGTTTCTCTCTCCATGCCTCTACGGAGCTTTCTGGAATGCATAGAAGGCAACTTAAAATACCATAGTCAGACACAACTGAATCTTGAAAATAATATCTTTGCTTGTTTAACTCTTCAGGTTTTTAAGCATTTTTCTCCAGTATAAAACATCATTTTAGTGTCTGAGCACAACTTTCATGGAATTGATATTGAACTCAAGGAAAGGAAACCTTTAGCAACTTCAGGCTTTCTACTATTTATCCTGATATTCATAATTGGTCCAAACATGTAGATTTTGCTTCATTTATGTTGAGGTATAATGAATGCTAAAGGTGCTAATCTTTGGTTTTCATATGTATCAATCGTCTCATTGCTGACTCATAGTGAACATGTACACCAGGGTAGAAGTGCCCCCATAGGTAGAGCTGATTCTGTGAAGCTCTAAGGGCAGACTCATTCATTGTAAATATAATTTTCAACATTATAATAGGTGATTATACATGTGGACTCTGCCAAATGATTTGAATATATATATTCTGAACTTCGTTAACTATGCTGTCAGCCTATTTACTTATTCCCTTCCTTCATCAGTTTGTCAAAACTATATTATTCTCTTCCGTTAATTTTGATTATGACTCCATTATATATTTTGCACAGAGATAAGTTTAATAGAGAGGCTTAACAAATATACTGAAATAATTCAATTAACTTTAAATTCCATTAAAAAATGTTGTAGAACCTCCTTGTATCTCAGAGTTATCTTTGACTCTTCACCCTCTGTCTCCCTGCACTCAAGAATTAAATTAATTCAAGATTATGGAATTATTATAAGTTAATAATAAATGTCATATTACATAACTACTTTTGTGACAGCCTTGCATTACGTTAGCTTTCAGGTACATAGGGACACGTGTGTGTTACATATTTGGTGTCTTTACTTGCAGACCTAACATGGAAGTCTTTAAATGTCTTATTGTCTTACACATGCTGCTTCTAATGCTTTTATAGCTATACTTTGCAGCCTAGCTTTCATTTTCCGTAGCCACAACTGAATGCTTTTTTCTCTCCATTTTAATCCTTAGTAATCTGTCTTTCTTACTTTTTGCTTTTTCTATACAACATTGGTCCTCTGATATAGTGAATAGTTGCATTATATATTCAAAGAAAAACAAACTCACCACTGTCAGTAAAGCCACAGCAATGCCATCAAAACACAAACACAAAGCAAATGGATGTCATTAACCTCACATTTTGTGAGGTTCTGAAAGTAGAAGGTCCTGTCTTTCTCCCCAAAATCAAATAGTGGCTTTGAATTGCTGACATCGTCTTTGGGGTAACCAGGGCACCACTAGGGCTCCATACACATAATACAAGACCCAAATTATAGGCCACTTCCAAAACACCATCTTTTACAGACAACCTTATTCTTTTACCCTTGCCAAACTATCTTAGAGCGTGTGCCAAACATTATTCTGCTAGATGAGAGACATGTATCTTTCCCTTAATAGTCCCATAGCAGATATTATGGTGCCCCTTGTGGACAAAAAGTTAATTTACACACATTAACTCTTCTAGTAGTAAATATTTTTGCTATACTCTTTTAAGAGGCAGAAATTCAGGAATTTAGTTATAGAGCATATAGATAAAAATAGATCTTGCTTCTAAGTTGTGTAGCAAAAGTGCTTTGGATCACAAAAATATTTATTTATGTGACCATCGTGTTAATTTAATAACTAATAAGGAATTCAAGTAATAAAACGACCCAGGCAGAACCAGTCTACTAAATAATCCCACCAGTTGTATTCTATAAATTTCTTTTTAATATGGAACATAAGTAAAACTTTTACAAGGCGTACAAAATGTTTACTATTATTCCCCTAAGTAATTTTAATGAAAACATTGTTAATTCATGAGATTTATATGTTAAAACATGAGATTTATATGGTGAAAATCCTCAATTTTTCTATAAAATTTATCATTTAATTGCAAGTACATGACCAATATATGTCTTATGATAGATAAACATATTTCTTTTGAAGTTCTACTGAGGAAGAATTAATCTCTAATGGACTAGCATTCTTGATGAAATATTTTCTTCATTGAACCTTAAGCTGTTCTTTGGCTTTATAATTCGTTTATCAAAATATGTCTTTATAGTCATTGGTAGAAAGAACTCTGTGATTGAATAAAGAAAGAAAGAAAGAAAGAAAGAAAGGAAGGAAGGAAGAAAGCTTGCATTTTCTTCTCTGATAAGGTCTAAATTTAGTAATACAGATTTAGAATCACAAATTAAAGTTATTTCAAACAATAATATTATCAATTTGTATGTTGCTATCATTTTAATTTCATTTCCATGGCAGCCATGAAGATGATATTTAAAGAAACATGAAACTTCAAGGATTTATATATGAATTCATTTATTTGTTTCCACGGATGTTTCTTGCTTATTTAACAGCATGAATCCCAATTGGGATTAACAGAGTAACTTGCAGTGTTGCTTTTGCTTCTAGGTGCCATTAAGGCGGTATCAAGCCCTAGCCACCTGACATACAGCCGACTTAAACATTGCCTGATCAAGTTCCACCCTCACGATTGTCTATGGCAGAGATCATTGTTGCAGCCACTGTGCCAGTTCATCTCATTGATGGCCCTCCCCTTTTCATGATGTCCTTCCCCAGGGACTGCTCTTTCCTGAAAACATGTCAAAGGAAGGTCAAGTGAAGTCTTGCCATCCTTACCTCTAAGGGGTACTCTGGTTGTACTTCTTTCATGGCAGGTGAATTTGTCCTTTTAGCAATCCATAGTCATTTCAATAATCTTCTTCAGGACCATAAGACAAATGCCTAGATTCTTCTTTGGTTTTCCTTATGCAGCATCTAATTTTCACATGTTTATGAGATAATTGAAAATATTATTGCTTGGATCAGGAGCAGCTTAGTCCTCAAAGCAGCATCCTTGCTTTTCAATATTCTAAAGGGGTCCTGTGCAGTAGATTTCCCTAGTGCATCATGTCTTTTGATATTTTACTTCTGTTTCCATGAGCATTGATTATGACACAGGCAAGGTGAAAGACTTGAAATCTTCATACATTTCTCCTTTTATCATATTATTACCAATTGGTTCAGTTCTGAGGATTTTGGAATTCTTTGCCTTGAGTTGAAATCCATTCTGAAGGCTGCAATTGAAATCTTCCTCAGCAAGTGATTCATGTCCTCCTCCCCTTCATCAAGAGAGGTTGTGTCATCTGGATATCTCAGACTGTTAATAAACCTTCCCCCAATCCTGATGCCACATTTTCCTTCATACCTTTCAACTTCTCTATTTGCTGAGCCAAGAGATTGACTAAGTACAGTGAGAAGATACAATTCTTTGGCACAAAATTTCTGAATTCAAACCATGCAATCCCCCTTGTTCTGTTTGCACAATTGCCTCTTGATCCCTATATAAGCTCTGCAGGATTGTAATGAAATATTATGGAATCCCCACTCTTCTCAACTTTATCCATAGTTTTATATGATTTACACAGTTGATTGCCTTGGCATAGTCAATGAAACACACACAAATATCTTTCTTGTATTCTCTGCATTGAGCCAAGACACACCTGACATCAGGGGCTCATATGTATAATTATTCCCAGTAGCAAAGGGGTGGAAACAAACTCAGTTCCAATCAACATATTACTGTCTATATGCGCAATACAATGCTAAAAAAGGAAGAAATATCCATGAAACACTTTTTATTGTGTATAAACCCGAAGGTCATATTTTTAGTGAAAGAAGGCAATTACAAAAGGACAAATATTATCTAAGACCACCATTATAAATCATCAAGGAAAGTTTACACAAAGAGAAAAAGAGCAGTCTCTGATGCTTATTCATGAGGAATAAGCAGAGGAAGAGGAACTAGATATTAAATAAGAATTAATTTGAGTGAAGTTGAAAGCAATATATGGGATTATCAGTCTAAAAACAGTAAGGAAATAGGAGATACAGAGAGGTGCACAAAAGTTACATGCTACAAAGGTATATACAATTACATACAAAATCTAACATTATCAATAATAATAAGCATTCATCTATAAGCTGATACCTATATACACAGTTTGGGTAACAGGTATTAATGAGAGGGACTATATATTATCACATATACTTTTGACAGGTGCTATTCTGCTTTACATATGGGAGTGTGTTCAGTAAGAATTGTTGAAAGGAAACCATATTTTTGGTAAACTTTCACTTAAAAAGAGCTAACAATAAGTAGAATATAGTATTTTTCCTTCTTCTAACTACATATCAACGTGCAGCTAAATTTTCCCTCTACACCTCAATGACATAAGAATATTACAACAGATCTGGGAGTTAAATTTTTCACATCTGTAAAGATGAAAAATATTACTACCCTTCTTAATAAATTTCATTTATACCTGAGAATATAGGTAAACATAGATATGTCATTTTACTTAATATGAAATACATTTTAATTTTTATTTTCACATAAATTAAAACATACATAAGTGATCATGAAATAATTCCAAAAATTTTCAATTCAAAGATAATGGAATTATAATCTTTTATTGTGGATTTTTTTCTTTCTTTTTATATGATTTTATTTATATGAAACCTAGGATAAGTAAGTCCATAAAGAAAGGAACTAGGTAATATTTCTTTAATGCATGACAGGGCATTTGGGAAATCATATAGAGCTAATAATAATGAATACATAGATGAAAAAGGAGGACAATTTGAAATTTATTGTGATTACCACCCAACATTTTAAATATATTTAAACAATTAAATTCTATGACAAGTGAATTTTACATCAATAAAATTATTTAAAACATAAGAACAAAACCAAAAAAATTATGGAATTTTCCCAACAATGTTTTGAAGACACTTCATAATTTAAAAAACTAAAAATAAGCAGAAGGATGGTAGTGAAATTTGTTGTAACCAAAACAAACAAGCTTAAAAACAACTAAATTAAATACTTAAGAAGAAAAGTAGTGATGAATTCAAAAGAATGACCAAGTTGTGTTTAAACAGCCACGATGAAGAGATATGGGAGCATGGTCGCTAGGTGGCAAGTAAAGGTAGATCTCAACCATGTAAATCTCATCAACAGGTTTGTCCCACGCTTCTTGGAGGACATCCCTGTTGATGTGGACACAGTTACTTGCCAACACTGATGGAGGATCACAATCCTCTGCTTTTCTTTGTAGGCTTTTTGGTCTTTTGTGTTTCTTTCCTTTCCTCTCTTATTTCCTCTATGCAGATGGTCCCACAACGCCCTTCCCCCATCACTCACGGATAAGTGCCTCTCCAGATAAACACAGGCACAAAATAGACCATGATAGATTTGAGCACACTCACCCACACAAAAATTCATTAAAAACAAGACCAACATGAGTGTGACGGTCATGTGCTCATGTTAATTTCATGATTGAGATGTAGGGGTAGAGTGTAGCCTGTTGATCTGGAAATAGCTATTGAGTAGCCACTGAGGGTATGGCTTTCTCCTGAGACTACTGAGAAATCTTACGATATGTCCCTCATGGAGATGAGAAGTCTTCTCTCCAGTTGTTGGGAGTTAGTCTCAGAGACGATGAATTATGGACAAGACAAGATGGCAGTGTCTAAGGATCTGGAGGAGCCGGAGGAGAAGCCACATGGACTTACCCTGATGGAACCAGACCTCTGAAGCTGGAGAAGCCACCTGGAGACCCCTGCCAGTACTGAGCTGCTTCTGCCACCACTGGATGCTGTTGATGAACCTTGAGCCCTGGAAACAAGGATCTATGTGGAGACCCCTGCTGGCGCCGGGACTCTGCACCCATTATCCTATGACTTCGTGAGTCGGACAGAGACATTATAGACTGATATTGGGCATATGGGGTAATATCGGACTTATGACTTTGAACTGGACTGGGCTGGGATGCTTTCTCAATAATCCATTTCTCTTGTATATTAACCTTTATATCCATATTCATGTCTATGAATTTGTTTCTCTAGTCTACCTGGACTAACACAATGAGGATGATGATGGTGATGATGATGATGATGATGATAGGAACATTATGCACAAGGAATCACCAACAGTCAGCAAATCTGTGAAGAGAACAATATAGAGTGCAACGCCACCCAGAAACTAAATACAATGAAAGCAGCATTTAGAAAATACAAAGACAGAACAAAGAAGAACAAAGACAGACAAAAAGCACAAACAGTAAAATAAATCAAACATGACTTACGACTGTAGAAGAAAGGAAGCTCTCTCAAATGCTCAGACTGAAGACTTGTAGTTCTTGACTCAAATTCAGTAAGTACTGTTTGTGTGCCAGGAAATGTGAAACCTAAGTGTAGTGGGTCACTTTTCACTCTCATAGTTATATATTAAAATAAAAAAAAATGTAGACCTGAAATAGGCTGTACTCCTGAATTAGCAAAAGTTATACTAAATTATCCTGTTTTTAAAAAAGATACATATATAGATAGGGCTAGGCTTGTTGCTGTTGCCCTCTCTGGATTGAAAAGTGTGCTGATACACACACACACACACACACACATGCTCCTAAAATGGCCTAAAGCAGACATATATGTAATTACAGTTGCAAAATGAAGACATTTTGGAAAGAACATTGTATCACAGTTCATGCATTTGCAGTGGATCTTTGTTCCTTTTTACTGTGGTAATTTTAGAAATGAATGTCAAGTTTGAAATTAGATATGTTACGTTAGAGTTTTGCTGCTTGAACTCAGCACTGGTTCCTGAAATAAACTTCACCCCCATGTGAAGAAGCAACCACACCCCAACAGAATAGGAGAAAAATCTAGAAATATTTGAAGTTTTATTTTTTTGTGTATGAAAATTTTTAAAACCCATTAAAAAAAGAGAAACCAAACATAAATGGAGCAAAACTGCAGCAACAAATATGTATATATATATATTATATATATATATAAACACTAAATTTTAATGAACGAAATGCAGCAGTCAAGCTATAGAGAGTATGAGAGTGAATTAGAAAACAAAATCTGCCTACAAGAGGCACATCTTAAACCCACAGACAAAAATGCAATAAAAATTAAGGGATGGAAAAATCTGCCAAGTTAAACTTACCTTAACAAAGGAAGAGTGTCCAATACATTCCTATTTATAGATTTTGAAGTAAATAATATAAGAAACAAAAGTGCACATTACATAATGATGAAATAAACAATAGAACAGGAAGACATAACCATGAGAAATATGGTTGAAAGATGCTACAAAGAAACCCTTACAAGATGAAGAGAGATGTAGCCAGCGAAAGAATTATGGTAAGAGACGTCAATATATTCCTTTCAAGGAAAGACAGATCACCAGGAAAGAAACAGTGGAACTAAACAACACAATCAACTAGCTCAACCTCCTATACATATACAGAGCACTCAATGTAGCAAAAGCACAGCATACATTTTTCTCCATAGAACACGTTACATACATCACATGTTAACCAACGACATGCATGGTCCTGCACCATTTTCACAATTGTTGTGCTTGTAAAGATTATTGCTGGGATTATGTCAACCCACCGCAGTAAGGATCTTCCTGCTTTTCTTGGTAATTTGAAAAATTAGAAAAAACATGATTCCACATCTTTTGGTGTACACACATCTTGTCCGTTTTACTAGTTAAATATCATTTTTAAGATTGCTAAAAAGATGATTCTGCAGAAGTGATTGAGATCCTCGTTGACCTTAAAGTGAAACAATTGTTTGTATGAGCCTCATTCTAAGCCTTTGATGTAAGTGAAGCTAGACTTTATTTAGGAAATCCATTGTTAAAGATAGACAATCAAAGAGGCATTGTGAACTTGAAGAGGGATTTGGGCAAGGAATTCAGGCAAATTCAAAGCGTTGAAAGCAAAGGAGAGCAGGTTCATACACAGTTGATGTGATTGAATTCTGCCCCAGAATTTGAATCACCATTACCGTTAGTCTACAAAAATGGAGGCAATGGTGATTCCCTGGCAGAATATTCACCTACCATTCAGGTTCTCAATTTCATTCATTTTCAATGTGCTTCGTGTGTAGCCACCACCCAACTACGATGGAATTTTGCTTGTAGTTACAGAGCTGGATAGGTTTCAGTGGAGTTTCTCCATTAAGGGCTAGGAAAAAAGACCCATTATCAACCTGAAAGTCAGCTAGTGAAAGAACTAGGCATAGAAATGACCAATCTTCAGTGGCTCATGGGAATGGCAAAAGATTAGGCAGTGTTTATGTCTGTTATATTAGGATTGG